>JAPYZJ010000009.1:0-146914 GCA_030522765.1 Ophioninae sp. B BG-2022a
TCGCTGATTACGAATCCGGAGTTAGATTCGCGTAATTCGAAATGGTCGGTACAAAATAGCCGACGTGAACACATAAGTTCGAAAGATTCATTAATTTTTTAAATTCACTGTTCTTTGGCACAACATCGATTGCTAGAACAATTACAACAAGAATCCCAACTCCACTTTTCTATCTTTTTACATTTATATTCAATTTGTAAAATTGTAGTAAATTTTCAAAATCTTATGGATATTCTCGTAGAGTTACGTTTCGGCGTCGGCCATATTGGATCCGCCATCTTGAATTTCGAAAATCTGACTTCAGATTCGTAATCAGCGACCCCGAAAACCCTCGAGTAAGAATTTTCATGATGATAGGATCGTTCAAAAAATGTATGCTTCTAAGGGCTAAATACGTTCCGAAATGGCACTTAATTTCGAGGGAGAAAGAATTGTATGAAACAATTTCGTACCACTTGGTATCACTTCACAGAAAATTGAAAACTGTACTTGGCGTAGAATTCGAATTTTCGGAAACTTCGCTTTTCTCAGAACTTTTCTTGGGTTTTTTTAGTGAAAATTACTATTAATTGGGAGACGAATCGAAATTAAAAATAAAAAACTAATTACATAGAAATTAAAACAAAAAATGAATAAAAAACATGAGACATTAAAATTTGGATTTAAAAAACAAAAAAATTCATGTTAACGGAACAACTGGACCAATGACAAACTCAGATATGAATTCGCTACAAATTCTAACGTATTTCGTTTTCATCGTCGCTAAATCTATGCACGGAAGAGTTCTCTCATTGTCGGAGCATTGTAAGGCACAGAGTGTCTGCCGAGGCCGGATTTAAAATATGAGCTAATAGGATTTGAAACTGGGGGATCCGATCTCGTTGTAGTTTTCACGGTGGATTAAACTGCGCTGTTTTCGATCCTCATCGAGTTCAGGGATGGATCACCCTACTGTGATTTTATCTCGCCACGGAAGGGAGACATACATTTTTCTAATATTTTCATTCAACTACGAACGAAATGATTTTTATCTCCGACCGACGGAAAGCTCAGAGAAATAAAACCACCGTTGGGTAACCAGAATTCGCACTTAGTGAGGGGTACTACGATTTCTTGATTCGTGGTTTACTTTAATTCAATCCAGTCGATTTAAATGGTGAACTTATAAAAATATGCAACAATTCTTTGTGCTTAATATAAGGGAGTATTTTTCATTATTCTTTCCATCGACAATTTCCATTTTTTGTTCTCGAAAGTGTTCAATTTGTTTAAAATATTTGAATCCAGAAATGTCATTTTTCGCAGTTGCAATTTTCACCATAAAATTTTATCTCTTATAGAAATCTCATCATCGCTAAAAATATTTTTCTTTCCGAAAATGGCATTTTCTTTAGATATGTCATCCTGTTCAGAAGTATATCATCTTCAGAAATGTATTTCTAAAAACGTCGTTTTCTCCGAAAATATCATTATCGTTGAGGACGTCAGGTTAATCGGGGCTCGAGAAATTTAATACTCTCCAGAAATCTGTACTAACGATTAATCAGTAGAAAAGAATTTCGACTTTTCCAAAAATGTCATTTTCTCCAGATATCTCCTTTTATCCAGACATATCGAATAATCCCTAATTAGTACTGAAGAAATGATCATTTTTAAAGAAAATTTCGTTTTTGGAAAAAACATTTTCCTATATAATAATATTGAATGATAATATTAAATAAATATTGAAGCTGGAGAAACGAGAACAGAAAAAAAAACTTGATAAAATTGAAGAAACAATAGGCCGACTATTATATTTCTTTGTTATTGACATCGATCGAAAAGTTAATCAATTTGCGACAGGTTCTTTCGTAACCCGATCCATTCCTTTTGAGTTTTACCGGCACTTTCACTTTTATACACGATCATAGGTCCCCATTCTCGAACTTCCGTCGAGGATCCCGCCCCAGTCGGATAATTGCATTATAATGGAGACCGCGCGATCTCGGTGGCTTTGCCAGTGGTCGCAAAATCGTCAAAGCGAGCTCTCCACGGATCGTCATGCGTATACCGCGCGGATCACGAGTCCACATCCGGGGGACCCCCGGAGAGCAGCTGCCCAGGTATTTGTCCCAGATCGATTTTTTTTTTTACCGAGGGGCCTCAAGAGCGATGACAGGGGCGAAGGGTGAGCCCGCCGATGCTCTCTTAATGCTCTCACTCGTGCAGTGGTCCAGCCAAAGGTTACTTCACACCGGAAACTATGATGAAACAGTCGAGACGAAATGAAATGAATTTTCTTTTTTAATAAAATTAATTTTTTTGTAAACAAAATTAATTAATTTTTCAATAAAATTACTTTTCTTTTCTACAATTACGTTAAAATTATATTTTTATAAAATTTTATAATTTTGTAATAATTTGATATATATTTTCGATTAACATTTAAGTCATTTTTAATAACATATATACTTTTTCAAATAACATTACATATATTTTTTAACAGCATTTTATAATATCGTACATAAATCGTAATGATAAAATTTTAATGAAGCACTCGTGGATAAAGTATAGAGAATAAGTATCCGTGTAAAAAAAAAGACCAAACATTTTTCCATGTAATGTGAAAACTGAAACATAGAACCCTAGTTATATTTGGTGTAAAAAATATTTTACCGAAATTATAGGATACTATTTATTCATTGTTATTATTGGACGAGGTGAATATTCGGATGGTTGACCGCTGATTCGGAGAGTTTCTTTAAGTGAGCAGGAGATAATTCTCTCAGTTTTTCCAAGTACAACAGAATAAGTCATAAATAATCGATAAAGATTTTCGCAGTTTCCCTCTATCCCTATCCGCGTGCTATTAATTTATTTCAGATTCTATTCGATCCAACTATGATCGACTGCTAAAAAATCATTCTTTTTTTACTACCATTGATTTTTCCCGGAAGGAAAAAATAAAAAATCGTATAAACAAAACCCCACATCAATGGTACATTTTGATTAGTTTTTCGATTGAAAAATCCATCGTAAGTTTGATTGGTTTCGAGGCGAATAAAAATTCGTCACGTTTCTGCAACCAATGATGATTTGTGTGCGATCCTTTACGAATTTATAATAACGTTTCGCGTACCGTAACGGCGACATTGAGCTACAATGTAACTCTTGGCAGCAGCCAACATTCCCGATCGCCCGTTATTCACATTGAATCGGGAATTAATACTTTATTTGTGTGTCACTCCAGCTGCGAGGATCAACACAAGTGCTACCCTTGTTCGAGCTGCTCTTGCACCCCACACCCCTCCCCCGCCGCCCCTATAGGGTGCAAGAGTTTCTCCTGGTTCTGTAATATCCTATAAATAATGTAACCTACCTAACAAAAGGGCACGAGTTGCGATAGAGTACCGTATGCAATTTGAGTACTTCGTGCCCTTCGATTCGTCATCTACAGCGATGTGTACAGATCCGGACCATCCCTTATTCTCTTTTTTTTTTTTTTTTCGCCACTAATGCACCCTCGATCGACACCGCATTCAAACGCGGGTCCATGGCTCGCTAATTTTCACGGCATTATTAAACGGCGCATGAGCCGCAACGTCCGAGCCGATTAAGCTCAACTCTGCGCCCTCAATCGAATCTTCACACCTCCCCAACTGTACCGACCCACCAGTGTCATTTGTATACTCGAATAAAACAAAATTTCCGCCACTCCACACCTCTCAGAGTATCCGACCCTTATTAATGCTTTGAAAGGAATCTTTAGTATTTTAAAACATTTTTTATGCTAATGTTTTGTGTACTTACAATTTCACAGGGACACGTTGATTGTTCGATAATATGGAACGTACCTTTTCGTAAAATTGATATTTTTGTACTTTGCCAAAAATACGGTTTGTCAAGATTATAATGATGAATAGTATTGAAATATGCATACGTCAGTTGAAAAATATTGGTTACGGTTCGCGATGTTCATTGTTGTAGGGATTCAATTGGATTTTTATACTTGTATCTTACACTATCTGATAGGGATTCAGTGGCTGTAGCATTGAGTCCTTAAAATGTGACTCTCGTGCATTGTGATTAGGATTCGTCATTAAAATTCCTAGTTAGGATTTTTCAATATCATTTCTCATCAAGATTTCGGCTAAATATTTCTTATTAGGACTCATCATTAGGATTCCTGATTAGGATTTCTTATTGTGATTTCTGATAACAATTGATAAAGATTCCTGATGAGGTTTCCGCAGTTTTTAAAAGTGCTTTTAGGTGATGTCTCTCTCTAGTACGTGTCTATGGACGCGTTTCTCTCAGCGTCCAGTCCTCTATCGAGTGCGTGTAGGTGTAAGAAAAAAGACATAAAATCAACATGTCGGAAACAAAAAATGCGCGCGTATTTTTGTAACGAGACTCGATTGATACGTTCCTCTTATCAATCATCTATGGACGAGAACGATAATTGAAACGAAAAACGCTTTACCCGGTAGACTGGGCTAGTATTTGATGCGCTATCAACGAGTTGAAAAAACACACCTGGTCTACCACGCGGGGCCTAATCGCCCCCGATCACCTGCGCGTTCTTTATATCTTGCGGTTGAAGTACCGCTTTGATGTGGTGTCGATCCAGTCCTCGCTTATCTTTATGAAGCTCACACAGGTCGAATATTCGAAACGCACTTGTGCTTATCGACACTTTTATCTTCCGATAATCGTGGTTGCAATGATAACCCTTTTGAGGCTCGATTGACCTTGGACATTTTTATTTCAACTGATCGATTGTTATACTATCTCAAATTCTAACCTCTTTCGTTTTGATATTTTTAATTTGAAATTTATCAGACAACTCGTCAGGAAAACATTGATACGCCAATGAGCTAGAGTTTTTCTTATTTTTCACGTTTTATATATTAGCTGTAGTAAAAAAAAAATCCATTATCTTCTGGAATCAACCAATCACGAAACTATCGGTAAAGTTTGTCTAGTACGAAGTCTCATCTTTCCACCGTCATCTATAGTGTAACCCGATCAGGCTGATACAACGCGTGATACGGATAATTAAATTCATCTATTGAAAAAATAATGGATTTCTTTTTACTACACCTAATATTATTGTGGCTCAAGCGTCGTTCCTCGCCACACTTTTCCATCAAATGGACCACTAGCTATGCTTGAACAACCCAGTAACCTATTTTTCCTGAGGAAAATTCAGACGATTGTGACAATCCTAGACTCAATGGTTACCAGGTCACAGAGGTGTTCTTCGGATTTGTCGTTGTACGAGGGATGGCGATTTGTGTATACAGATATCACTCTAGAGACGTTTTGTGTAGATTTCCATATGGACATTACCCGGAGGGAGACGGGGCATCCTGGGCCTGCTATCAGCTGTGAAAACACCCTTGTTTATGAACATCGACACACAATGAGGTGTAATTGAATCCATATTCGTGACGGGCAGGGGGTTCGATCGTTTCGGACCCGTATATGGTATACGTGTGTCTCTACATACACATTCTTCGTACTCCGAATCCCGTTCGCCCTTTTGGAGAGACAGCGGCCAAAGGGCACCCTCAGAAACCCCCAAAGCAAGCACCGTTGACGCTCCTCGAATTCAACTACCGTCCTGGTCGTCTCCACTCCGTTCTGTGTTTAGGGGTGAGTCCTCGACGATTTGTGGGCAATTAGGGATCGTTTCGATGACGAGGAAACAAAAAAGGGCAATCGTATCCCCCAGAGTCCTATCTCTTATATACTCCGAAACTTTTCAAACTTATGGCCACTGTCTTGTGAAATACGAAAATGGCTGACTCTCCGCGAACGTCGAGTTGCTTTTAAACTATTTTGCAGACAGTAGAATTATTCGTAATGTGCATAATTGGCTTGGTACTTCCTGAAAGAGAAATCGTAAGAAATAGAATGAAATAGTTTTTTTCAAATATTTGTTCGATGATACTTTGAATATATTGGGGCTGGAACAAAATTGGAAATCGAGTGCAAATTTTTCAAAGATCCGGTGGACATGTTCTCATTCTCTTACATTGATATCTTGTAGACTAATAGGAATATGAAATTCTATTAACGACATTTCGTAAAAGCAATGGTACAGTGATAGATTTTCCTATTTAATTGATGAATTATAAGGTAACTATGACTCTTTGGAGAACGATATGCAATTCAAAAGATATTCGTATCTAATGTTGAGCTAGAAATATTTTTTTTTTAGTAAAATGTATTGAATAAAAAATAACTAGGAGTGGTATAGATTAATAGGAGTAGAAGTACTAGTAGTTCATCTACATGTACATGGGAGGCTCATCACTTGTTTTTTGTTTTGTTTTTTGGTTTAATTTATAGTGTCAATGTAACCTGTTGATTTGCTTCTGAGAAATATAATTTGGAAAAGTTGAATTAGTTCGATAGACAATTACGTCAAAAGGATGTAGAAGAACTAAGAAAATGTTTCGTATACGAAAGCGAATTTTCGATTCGTTTTCATATGCTACGAAAAGGCGCCAATTGTGAAAAACTAAAGAATGCATAGGGGCAATCATATGAATCGATTTAACTACCCTCCATTTCATCCACCCTCACGCGAGGTTGAAATAAAACAGCATCAAAATGGTACATGCATAGTAGACATCGATTTGTCGCGGGTTCGTACTAAATATCAAGTTTCTAGACGGTTTTATTGTTTAAAGATTAAAAGTAAACGTCGAATTGTACCAAATTTATATAAATAAATTTGACTGAAGTCTCATTCAACTTTGCGGCTTAACGGTTGTCCAATGTATCTTCCGAAAACAGAAAAATAATTTTCGTTCTAGCAAACACTTGTCGTCTATAAAATAGTGCACGTTCCGAAAAAAAATGTTCAACAGTTTGTGCAAGTTATTTGTAGACCGACCCAAGAAAGGTGCTCATTTTTCTGATTACAGAAATCCAGCATTCCGATTTTTTATTTTAGAGATCATCGTAAAAAATCGTTAAAAAAAATCTAATCAGAAAATATGGCGTTTAAGCGCGCATTAAATGCAACGATCATGATCATTTCGCAACTGTATTTTATAGTAAACTATTAATAACAGTACGATGAATAATATCGTTCTCTAAATAGTCCAAAAAATGGAGTCAAATTTTCTTGGCACTAAATTCTCTTTTATTAATTCCCAAGTGATAAAAAAAAATGTCCCTTGCATTTCAACTATCGAAACTTCGTAATCGGAAGATTCTTCGAAATCAGGTGAACAGCCCATCATCGTTCCGCTCATATTAGAGTCCTCAATAATCACTCGAGTATTGACCATACAATATTGCATAATAAATCAAAAATATTTCGCATTATCATCATACGAGACGAGAATTCCGTGATGGTGAGAAAGCCTCTGGATTTTCATCTCCCCAAGGGTGTCACCCTGTTCCGAGGCGTTAATCATACCCCAGGGGTTCTTTCGTGCCCCGGAAGATCAACGTACGTAGCAAGTTGCGAAAGAACAAACGGCAACGAACCTACCCTTATTATCTTCACTTAAATGGCATAAACTTTGCGGCTGCTCGTTACAAAGCAATTATTACCGGAAAACTCGTATTATCACGCTCCTTCGAATTTTTACAGCGCGTTTGCCATCGACTGAAACGGAATTACCCAAAAGTATAGTACTTTTGGGTAATTCCGTTTCTTCACGTTTGCTGGTAATTACCGTCAATTACGTTTTCCAGCAGAAGTTTAGAGCCAGCAAATAAGATTCGTCGACTTTACTGGAAACGAGACTTCCGGAAGTCCCGTGTCTCTCGCGTGCAGTTTCGAATACGTATTTTCACGTACTCGGAACTTCGCGTGGAAGTATAAAAGCGTAGGTGAAAAGAGACACACGGGAGGGTTGAAGTGAGGACGCTGAGTGAGGGTTTATGGGGCGGCGAAGGGAGGAAGGGGGGGATTCGTGGGAAGATTCACAGCCGTTGCCGCCATTACTCCACCTAGTATACGTTATATTGTGTCGGGCGTCGCGACGCCGAGGGTTATCGACGTTCCGCCCACACTCGTTTCGAGTCGCCCAGGCAAAACCGGCAACCCCGTAAATTAGATTTCCGTATCAGAGAACGTGAATCCCGCGCGCAGGTGCACGGCCATCTTGGATTTCCCAGGCAAAAAGCTCGAGAAGGGTCTTTGAAGCTTCGACACCCTTCAGCCTCTCGTACCCTTTTTACCCTTATTTAAAGACTTCCATTTGGCAAACGTTTTTGAAATGAAAATCGTGTCCTTCGCGAAAAACACTTCCGGTGCGTTACGCGATGGAGTCGATGAAACGAAAGTGCCATCCAGATTGATAAAGACGTCCTTTGGGTTCGCTGAAATTCCAGGGATTGAGCCAATCAAGTATCGAAAGAAAAGGAATAAATTGTTTCGGAAACTATTTTTTGGGACAAATTCGTTTCTTACCTTTCGTTGGGGTTGGAAGATGATTTTAGATTACGAGAAATTAAGATCGATGTTTTCTGTTGAATCGTCGATTATATCTTATCGATATTGTTCAATTTTCTATAACGATAATAATTTTGCAGATATAGGATTTATGGATCTGAATATGGTCTTGTAAAAAAAAAAAAAAATAATCGTTTCGGTACGATTGAGAGATTCAACAACGAAACCGTTTTCTCATTTTTTCATTAAATTGTTTTTAGTCGATTAATCGAATCGTCGGTGTTTGGAGTCAAAAAAATTGTATCGATCGATACTTTTTTCGAAAATGAATTTCTCAAAATTGTATTATATTTGGAACATCAGTAGGAAAAATGATGAGGGAATTCATTGGAAGAATAAAAACGTACACGTGATAAGAAGATCCAAGGTCTGAGATGCGTTATTCATATTTGTTCTCGAGTAATAATTACTCGATTTCTATACACATTTATCCTTAATTTATGTTTACATGATTATATACACATGAGCGTGTTTTCACGAGGCAGATTCGATACACACATCGTGTGATTCTTCGTTGTCGAAAAATCGTCGAAGGTCCGATCGGATCGAACCGATCAAACGATTGCTCGATAATGAATGTTCGTTCGTGTGAAAATCAAAAGTACGATTAATCATTTGGGTAGGAATAACAATAATACTGCAACCTCGTATTCGGGCACGAGAATGACTAGAAACGATCCGTCTGGACGGCGACTCATTGGCGTATATCTAACATTCATCAAATGTACGAAAAGAAAAAAAGAAGATTATCAGCTGCGACGCGAAAGGTACGAAAGGATTGACTCGAGTTCGTTGCAGTCTCGTATTTCTTTGGTATCTGACTAGATCGCGAATTTTTTTTTTTCACCTCGTCCATCAACGAGCATAGAGAGTACATTTTCTTAAAACTAAATAACACGATGATCCTTCTTTTGTTTTTCTTGGCTTTTTTTTCTTTTTTAACAAAACTTCGTTTCACGCTACTTCTCGAAGTTTTCGAAATCCTCGTCGACCATCCTCATTCGAAAGACGTCGCCGTTTTCGACGTTCGAGGATCCTCCGGTGTCCACACTTTCGCGAATATCGTACCGTTCGGTAGAATATCCGTTTTACGCGACCACGACAACGAGTGCGAGATGAATTGGTTGCCAGCGCTACCTGAAATCAATCGATATTTTTCCAACGAAACGATCGAAACGAAAATTCGAAAAATATCGAAAAAGATTTTGTTGGGCTTGTTATCTTGTCGACTTTTCGGGAATTCATGGCGTATTTGAAGTTCTAGTCAAATTCATTCGGAATTACTGTACCGATTTAACATTTTTTGAAACTTTTTTTGAGACTGCTATTTAACATTGGTTGATGTTTGTGTCAAAAAGGCAGAACTAACTACACAACGAAACCTTGATCATCAGCTTCTTCATATTCAGATATTCATATTGGTGACGTCAGTTCAAATTACTTAAAAAACAGGGGAAAAATTTATTTACACATTTTTTTTCGTTTTAAATACCTCAATACAAAGATGAAAAATCTTAAATTTCGAATTTACAGAAGGAATGTACGAATTCGAAATTAAGCGGTACTGGACAAAGAGGTATTTTAGTTATTTCACTTATTATTTTAAGTTCTGCGAATTGATGTTTAAAGGAAATTTCTTACAGTGTACTGATACCCACGCAGGCTGGAATACGTGTCACCTATTTTATATGATAACAGCGCGAATTTCGTAGCGAAAAATAATTTTTAATCACAAAAAATGTCGAGTGATAAGCGAGTGGTAAAAAAAGCGAATATTCATTAGGTAAATGCTATAAAAATAAGTGAATGATTAAGAAATGTAACTGGCCAATGGAGTGAAATTTAAATTTTTCAATTGCAAGGATCTTTGTATAACTTTCTTATGTTTATTATTACCCAAAATTATATTTGTCAAATTCGTTGTACATTGTTAAAAAAATGTTTCAAAAATAAGTGCGTGATTTTCGTAGCGACAATATTTCAAAAGAAATATTGACACAAAAAAATGTTCGTTGTGTGCTGATAATACACATGGCTATACGTCTACGGAAAAAAATAGGCCCAATGCCTCATTGACATTATAAGGCATGACGATGGCACCTGTCCGTTATGAGGGAACTCGCAGTTGGATTGGTAATTATGATAAACGAGCGTCACAACTATGCCGCAGTTCTTTTCCCCCACGGAAATGCTAAAGTTTTTGTTCTCTTTTGCGCAGTCTTACACGTAGACTGAGGTGTGGTTCGGTGACACAAAAAATAGTTAGATCAAAGCTTAGTACGTATAATGAGCGTCTATTATATTTCCATCGATTATTATTTTTATTCAAAGCTTTGAAAAAGCCATCGGCCATCTTGCAGTGCGGATACGGATATCAATACGAATTTCTCAGGATTTAAGCATATGGATCACGAATCCCAAATGTATTTTTGTAACAAAAACATATTTATTTTCCGCTATCCAAATAACCCCAACAATCCGGCTAACCCAAACAAATGCATACAAATCCAAACATGTTTGTTTGGGTTATTATTTATTTTTGGCTATCGATTATCCACAAATAAAAAAACAGTGAAAAATGGATGCAGGATAAAACTCACCATAAACTATGACCTTCATGGAATCGACGCGGCTGGAACATCTCGAGAGAGATCCATTTCCGGTTATCGAATCGTTACCTTTATCAGCTCTCAGCAAATCGTTAAGAATCTTTATGTAACCTATCGCCAATTTCAAGGTGTCCACCTTTGACAGTCTTTTCTCGTAGGGCATAGTTGGCAAATGAGCGCGTAGGTCCTCGAAAGCGTCATTTATATTTTGCATTCTCCTTCGCTCGCGAAGATTCGCGTTTTTTCGTTGCTGGGCCGCTTGTCGTGGACGTTTTAAGGAGCCACCGACGCTTCTTCTACCGTCGCAGCTTCTTATTAGTCCATGAAACGACAGTAACCAAAATGTTAATATTTCATTCTTTTTTTAAATTTCTAGTCTTAACTTAATTCGATCAATTACTCTTTAAAGACCAAATGACGATATACATTTATTAACTACGAGCTAGAATCGATGATTCATTTGACAAGTTACAAGCTTTTGATCAACTTTTTTTGTGAAATGAAAAACGGTTAATTATTTCACAGAAACAAGAATATCCAGAAAATTTGCAATGTTCCGTGTGATAAAATCAATAAGTTTTCGTAACTAATAAAATCAATAAGAAAATTGTCAACGTTTCGTGTAATTCAAGCAACAAGACTAGTAGGAAATAGTGTATACAGGGTGTCCCACGTAAGAATGTCATCCGTGAAATGGGAGGTTCGGGGTGAAATTCTGAGGCAATTGATATCAGCGTGTATACTTCCCCGATCAACTCCTGAATTATTATTAATTTTGAAAGGCAGCCAATCAGGCGCGCCCGTTGAGCGGGCTTAGCCTCGAAATAATTATTATATTTGGACGTTTAGTGTCATATCGCAGGTCCATGATGATTTATTGTTATACCTTGAAGATAAATCTACAATTTGGTTCGCACTGAACTTTTAATTTCGAGGGAAAAATGTCAAAAAAATATTCTGGAAAGGTTTTTCGCATTTTCCCAGTCTAATTCTGCACTTTCGGCAAAATCTCCGATATATTTGTAATCAGTGGAAAATTTCCGATTAAATAGGCTCTTTTAAAAGTTTAAAAACGGAAAAAAATTTTTTCGACTTTCCCGGCCACTTTTCCGGAATCTCAAAAATCACGAAATTTCAAAGGGTCGTAGGGTTAGCTTCTTATTAGCTATGGAGATTCAATTGGTGGATTTGGAAAAGGTTTTTGCCTGACTTAAATAATGGCGTTGGATTCGTATCGATATCTCGTATAGTTTACCCGGAAAGTCCACTCGAAAAACCGCAAAAAAAGGATTTTGAAGAAAAAATCATAACGAAGAGATTGAGCACAGAGTGGAGTGCCAAATCCTGAAGGAAAAAAAGTTATCGATGATTGAGTGAAAAAACTTTTCTTGCCCTAAAATCGAAAAATATTTTGGATTTTTAATATTTTTTAAATAGTCTATTTTGATGTAATTTGATCCCTTGAGCACGAATCTACCAATGATTTCCCCCAAAACCCAAAATTTTCATGAAAAAATCGTAAAAAACTTCTAAAAACACGATATGAACATTTTCGCGATGACCGCCGCGAGCTTTTGTTATAATCACATATAGATGACTACGTAAAACAATCTCCTCTTCAGTACATTAAACAAAAGTTTATTTTTAACGAATATTTTTTACACATAAATTTTCTCCCAATTATCGAACCAATTTTCCATTGGGATTAAATCGTACCAGTTTTCTTGTTACCCTCGTTTTGACAACTGAATTATCAGCAACGGAACATACTTAAAGAAACCTCGTACGACTCGATAATTCGGCGGAAATTTCTAACCGTAAACTTGGGCTATCAAAATCGAGCGTAATATCGAACGAATACGCTTATTAGCTCACTTTGTCGTCTGATTCTCTTGATCGCTGCTGCATGTACTCAGATTGTCACGGCTGTTCTCGTCGTACGGATAAAATTCACTTCCGCTACAGCTACCGGTACTTCCGGTTGGATGTGACGGTAGTTGGGAGACGATCGGTGATAAGCTCGCCGTCGCTGGCAATCCGCAATGCGGTGGTACTGATGGGATCGCCGGATTCCCGAGAAAGCTGTGCGCCTCGTACATGTAATGTCGATTCATCATGTCCAAACCCAAATTGTCCATGGAATACATCTTTCCGTTTTGTTATCGCGTTGCGAACACTTTATTGCACTTTGTCCAAATTTTCGACTCATAAATAATGCTGGTGATTAAACGCGAGGTTTATCACTAAATTGACTTCGATACGATTATAATTAATTAGTGATTAGTAATCAAACGACCAGATATTTTCGACTAGCTTGAATTGAATTTCACCAGGCTCATCTCGCACAATTCATACTTTCTTTCTCGTTCACTCTTCGATCAACGTTTCGTCATGAAACACGCCAAAGGAATTTTCTTTTTTTGACGTCACCGCCATCTTTTTTCGTTTTTAGGAACTTTGATTTTTTGATTCGTGGAGCGATAATTGACGAATCCAAACGAACGTGACCGAATGCTAAACTGCCACTTGAGCACGTCACGAAACGTTTTCGATTTTTCGTTGGCGTGATGCGAGCAAGTACGACGCGTGGCCGGGCAAAATATCTCCAAACAACGGCACGTGCCGCACCACCGTAAGTGTATTATCGTACACGTGTCACTGAGATTCTGCCAGGACAATGTTCTCGTGTTGTACGTGTGTTTAACCGGCACGAGCCCCGATAGCGATGCATCGGCACGTACAACACGTTGTCTCCTTCCACACTCTGGAGTACATCGCAATTGAATGTCACGCACGTCGATTATCGTTTCGTACGAAAATACTCCGATTTTTTTGGTGTCTTTTTTTTTTGTCAAATTAACATCTCGAGTAACTTCGCTTCGTTAAACTCAAGAAAAACTCGGTTTTTTCTCGGAGATTCGTCGTGCACATTTTTCTTCGAGGAGAAACCCTCGATTATTGACAATTGATTAATTCGCGGATGTATTGACGGTCTCGTATTTTAGGGTGAACACTTTTTGGATCCTTAACGTTTCTCTGGTCGAAAAACATTTTTTTGCGGGTGACAGGTTTATTTATTTTTCTTTATGTATGAAAGGAATGATTATTTTGAATGAATAATTAATTAATTATTGAAGAGTGATTGAACACTTTTAGGTTAATCACTCATTTGTCGTAGATTTGTCCATCTTCAGAAACTCTGATACGATCGATTTGAAAGTGTTTTTTTTAGTACAGGGAAAGGGTGTAACAATAGTTAATTAGATTAACGTTGATCCTAAAGTGAACATTCTGAGGATGATTTTTATATGTTTACAGAGGAATTGTCCGTTTCCGGATCTTTGAAATGACCAGATTTGTTTTGTTTTTTTTTTTAATATTGTGAGATAAGGTGAATTAGTGATTATTTATTGTTATATGAATTTTAAGATAACCATTTTTGAATGACGTTTGCGTTTTTATCGTACAATTGTTGATTTCCATTCTTCGATACGGCCACGATCAATTTTTATTTGCTTCCAGTATCGTTATCAGTAAAGTGTGAGTTAATTATTAATTACCGTGATTTTAATAAGACGTTAATCATCTTTAGGATGTCGTTTACACATCCACCGTAGAATCGCCCGTTTTCACATTTTTGATAAAATTTAACGGTATTGGAATAATTTCACTGCGCCGTCACATATTAATGTTTGTATCCTTTAATAAGAAATTTTTTCACTTTTTTATTTATCGTGCGCAGCAAAGAGTTAAAAATAATGGGATTTAAAACGTTCGCAGCACTCGGGGGATCGTTGTCGAACTGTCCGGTAGATTATCGCTTTCGTGTGTGTCGCATTGCTCGAAACGGAAGAGGAGGATAACGAAGAGGGTACCCCAAACGTATATAATGTATACTCTATGTATACGATCTTCTCCAGGGGCACGAGAGAACGCATACACGACCCGATGTTGAAGTTTCGTCCAATCGTCGATTCGCAGAGGCGGACTGATTCTCGAGGGTTTGCTGGGGGGTTGTAGCAACGCCTATTCATCGATCTGATAAGGGGATGATGTTCCACTCGAGAGAGGGTCGGAGGTCGCCAGAGGGATGAGAGGGTATTGACAATGGAAACCAGGAAGTTGAAGATTAGTTTAAAAAAAAAATACATTTTTTCCCCATTCCTACAAAGTCAATATATCTACGCAAATAAATTCTCATTTCTTTTGAAAATGGATTCTCGTAAATGCAATTCAATTCTGGTAAATTTTCTTTAATTCTTGTTAATGCAACTTAATGCTTTGAATTATTGTGCAAATAATAAAAGCTGATAAACGGAAAGAAATTATCTTGTACACCGATCAGTTTTAATGACTCTCTTTTATCTGTTAATTAAACAAGAATGTTTTCACCATTTTTTTACCATGAGTAAAATATAGTAAATATTTATAAATAATTTATTTATAAATATAGATATTTATAAATATCATATTTGGTTAATCGGAAAATTTTTTTTTTCAATCGAGGTTCAAATATTTCGTACCTTTTTCTATGTTTCGTGACAGTGCCAATTCTTTTCTATCAGCATTCATAATTTATGTGAAGTCCGATTTATTCATAAGAGTGACGCGAGTGTTATTTTTATTGAAGACCACAAGAACGTGGCAAGCGTAATAATCAATTTATCAATCTTATTCACCAATTTGATGTTCAAAGTACACAAACTTTGATAGCGATAAATTACTAACTCATTTCTTCTTCCACATATTTACGTATATTTTTATTCCAAGATTCTACCCTTTTATCAAAAAGCATTTTAAATAAGCAGAGGACCGATTGAAACAGCCATTTTGAAGACAAAAGATGTGAATAGAAAATGTAACAAGCAATTAATATATAATTTTGTTTTCAAATTGGTAGCAATGCTATGTCACTATTGTTATCATTGTGAATAATAGTATTGCGCCTCCCATTATTTATTCATTATTATTACTGTTATCTTTTTACTAGCTGATACTGTTATTATTATTGCTCCAATTATTTTTACTGTCACTATTCATTACTGCTACCTTTATCATTAATCTTTCTTATTACTACTACGATTATTACCGTCACTATTATTACTATTATTATTATTATTATTATTGCATTATTACCGTCACTACTATTATTATTGAAAATGATCGTTGTCTTAACTATAACTATTAAAAATAGTCCGAATTTAGGTTATCGTTTATCCACTCGACATATACTTTTTTGACCATAAGATTTAACAAAAAACGAATCCAAAAACCACCAAAACGAATATATTGTGACAATTCACCTAGACCGCAGGGTCCCAGCACTTTTTCTCTTGATTGACGTTTGATTATCTCTGCCGCACGCGTCCTGTTTTATATTTGTCGAATAATTATAGAAATCAGATCGCGGTCGTTCACCGAGGTCGAGACTTTTGCCTGTCCATTACCGCTATCTTTCTCTCTCTTTCTCTTGTTCCCTCAATCTGTATTGACTGCATAGCGCACACGCGTAGTATCATAATTACAGGTTCGAGTTCGCCGGCCAAATGTCACCTGGGCGGTTAACCCACAGCGCAACCCTTGCCCGGTTGTCTGCAGACACACAGTGTCTGGCCGCTGCACGTGTCACGCACGTGCTGACAACGTTCTTTTACCAGTTGCAAATAAATTCGTAAACGATTTTTCATATATCGATAAAAGTTATTTTACGATTTTTTCGCGAACTAGCTTTTATCGATATTCCGATTAATTTTCAAGTCAAGTGTATTCGATTGTGCAAGTATCAAAGCGGATCAAAGCTCACGATCAATTTCACAAACGCTACTGCGTTCGTCGAAAGTTTCGGAATTTTCGAAAGATCGAACGTAACCATTTTCGCAAAACGA
This sequence comes from Ophioninae sp. B BG-2022a, assembly GCA_030522765.1. Lineage (NCBI taxonomy): Eukaryota > Metazoa > Arthropoda > Insecta > Hymenoptera > Ichneumonidae > Ophioninae sp. B BG-2022a. Next base: position 16,956 of record JAPYZJ010000009.1, read on the forward strand.
AATTTTACCTTCCTCGAGTATTGTTTTTGTAATACCATTTCCGTACGTTTTTCGAAGTACCATTCCTATGGGACTGATTTCCATTCACGAATAAAAATCTAGGAATTTATTCGAGTTTCTCGGAATCAGAAAATATTCGGGAAATAACATCGAACCCAAACGAACCAATAAAGAAAGGCCTGTTACCAGGCCCATTAAGTTTTCGTGTTATTACGAATGGGAAAACATGGGGGGTTCCGGGATGATGAATTATGAGAGTCCGACGCATGGCGGATGCATCAGGGGAGAAATGAAAAACGGAAATGTCCGTGAAATGAATATATGTCCAATATAGAATTCCGTTTTACTGCACGCGATATTTCGTAAGTTTTCCTTCACTTTTTTCCAGGCACATATTTTATCCCCCATTTCTCACATTCCCTCTTATTCTCTCAGCTCGAAAGAGGGCCAGGTGGATGAACGAAAATCCAAATAGATTATCGCCGCGAGATATTATTCCACAAGAATGATGAACGCATAACGAACGAGAATGAAAGTGACGATAAAACCAAGCTCGAAGAATCGCAGCCGCCATTTATACATTACCCCATGTGCTTCTGTGCAACGCTTCGAGCTTCGATAGAAACGTCCTGATGTTCAACGCAGATACGTAATCCCGAATGAAAATAAAGGATCGTTCTACCCCTCGAATTAAGTACGACGGATTCTCTTCTTTTTTTATCTCGTGCCCTTCGAATTCGAAGATCTCAAGAATCGAAAGTAAACGTGCAAATCCCCTGGACCATCCTTGCCGATTTTTTCAACCGATGTAGTGCCCTTTGACAAACGTATGGCGCCATTATTCCGTTTGGTGAAACAGTGCTGGAGCACGTAGCGTGGCTTTGTATTTTTTTTTACAATTGATAAAAAACTAATTCAACATCTGCCTTTTCTTCGATATATTTTTCGGTTTATTTTCAATTAAAAATAGAATATTAATTACAATGTTACAAGTCATTAATTCGTGCAACGTTAGGCTCTTCTTTTCAAATAATTCAATATCGTCAGTGAATAACAATGGCGTAAATACGAGAAACAGAGGATTGGTAAATTTAACTTCTCAAAAGTTGTTCGCTTGAAAATCTTCTATGTTAAGTAATTCTGAATCACTTAATATAGATAAGTCTTTTGTTTTTTCATATCATGTAGTTTTTCATATATAGGATTGATTTGAGAAAATAATACTTTTTTTCTGGGTGTAAAGATTTGTTATAATTGACACAAAGAAAAATCCACAATTAACTTACACAGAAACCTTTTCACAAAATTACGATTCAAGTCATTAATGATAGTGCGATTTTTTAATCACAATCACTTGGTGTTTAGGCAATGTTCATTAGAGTTTCCAAGCACTCTTTCGTGACAGATTAAAACAATTATTTTTCAATGATCAGTTGCTCGAAATCTACAAGAAATGGTCATTGAGTTTCAGACCACTTTACTTATACTGTGCAATTACCTGAGCAAAAAGAAACAATGATTGATAAATCATTTTTCTTTTCTAAATTGATGTTTATAAAATCGGGGCATTTCACTCGTTTTATGCTCTAATAAAAATATAAAAATATATTATAATTATTATTAGAATTATTATAATATTATAATATATAATATGAAAATATAAAAATTATATATATAATTATTCTAAATTGATGCTTATAAAATCGGGGCATTTCACTCGTTTTATGTTCTTATAAAAATATAAAAATATATTATAATATATTATATAAAAATATAAAAATACAGAAAAAACCGCACTAAAAAAAAGATGGTAAATGTGTCACATTGGAAGATTTTGATGGAAGTTTTTGAGGTTTTTATTTGATAGGAAATAAAATGTATTTTACTGCAGCGCAAGAACGATGACATGTTCACACTACCGTGACGCCACACTAGTGTGCGATAAAATTGAAGGAATTTTCCACGGTTCATCCCTCTGAAGGATCCACCGTGTCCAACACCTGGTCCCGCAACACATCACACCCCCCGCAGCCTGGGCGCAAACCTTTGTGTGATACAACCCGGTACAAAACCATTGGAAATACGTTTTCAACCCTAAGTGTCTATTAATTTACTCGACGCTGCGCATATACGTGCAGGATAGCTGTGTATGTACTCACGAGTGTGAAATCGATTTACGGACCATCTTTCGATTTTTCCCTCTCGAGAAACTCTCGTCACGCTTCCCCATTGAATTTCACACCACTCTGCGACACGACGTATGAATACGAGTGAGCCTTTATTGTTTCTTGTGTATATTGTTATCAGCTTATCAGCAAAACATTCATTTTCAATTACGAATCCCGAAGAAACATTTCATCTCTATTTTGAATCGCTACAATGATTTTGCTGGGAAAACGAAACGTTTGATCCATACGAAACGTTTTGGTCCTGAGTTGTCAATTTTTTAGACAAGAAAATAGGGAAGAGTTTATTTTTGTCGTTTTTTTTCCTACTTAGGAAATTTAGAAAAAATCGGTAGTTAAGAAAATGCCATATTTTTCAGCGTGTGAATATTTATTTGGAAAATTGAAAGAATGGAAAATGGACTTTTGGAAAATTGAAATTTTGGAAAACGTCATATTTCAGAGCGTGTATAAATTTGTGAAAATTCCAAAATTGAGCAAACGACGAATCGTTGATGTTTTCATCATTCGGATGCAATCAAACTTATTTATTTTTTATTTCGCAAATTTCTTCGAGAAGATTCGAGCTACAAAATCATCATTCGTATCTTCAAAAAAATGTCGGCCACAAAAGCTGAATGCAAACGTCAACGACGATCTTGATTTAGCGACCCGAAACGAATTTGTAAATAATGATTTCGGCTAACGACAAAAATAAATAAATTGAGAAAAGAAAAATGCGTCGATTTCTGAAGAAGTCATCGCCGATAAGTGCCTTATTTCGCGTTAAAAAATTCATAACAATTGACGGTCGAGAACTTGATCGACATCGATGCGTTGTCTTTTATTTTCCTATCTTTTCGAATCACTTGATATATTAGTTATAAAAGAATGAGATTTTGGCATAAAAGCGTTTTTCGTTAAAACCCAAACACTCTCGAATTGCTGGGTATTGGTTAATTGAGACGCATCAAAGGTCGAATGCGTTTAATTCCTCAACGTTTTACGATCGACGAGTAACATCAAAGGAGTGTGAAAACGAATCGATTTGCAAGGTCGTACGGGGGGTCCCATCGTTCGTTTCCGCGACGGGAAAGATGATGAGGCTGATGGAGTTGCCCGACTGTATTCTCGTGCCGAGTGCACTGGTGCGTGTAGCGTTTTAGGGGTCGCGCCCCCCGTGGACTCCTGATGTCCGAGAACACCGAGGGTACCATCCCCCACGTGCTTACCGGAAACGATCGTATTCCGGTACCGGATGTACGAGTGCATGTTATTAGACAGGTGGCTCTCTCTCGCCACTGTACGGAAAAACTTTCTACGTATACGTTTTGGTCGCAAAATATATACTTTTATCGTCCTCAGGGTACTTATTCCAAGAGTTCGGACAATTTACAGTTTTTGAGGTTACGATATCTCCAATGCATCGTGAAATATCAAAAGAAACAAAAATAGTCAAACATGGATTTTCTGGCGGATTAGGCTCGGTTTCATATGAATAGACTGCGTTATTGCGTTTTCAATAAAATTAATAATTTTTTAAGAAGGTTTATGAATTTTATTAAACTGTTATTAAATCAATTAATTTTCATTAATTTTTTGAATAAATTATTAATGAAATTACGCATACTAATTTTATTAATTAGTGAAAAACTTATTTCAACGATGAACCAATCATCGATCGTGGGAAAACTCAATGCATATTGAAGTTATGTGTAATTATTGATAATATTACGATCATCTGACTGTATTAATGAAATTTAAAAGTTGAGGAATTTCTTCGTTCAACCGTTGGAACAAATGTGTCGCCAGGCGATTAGTGAGATGGCGTAAATCATATACATTTTTTTATTCCTTAACTATGAACCAAAAGATATTGGAGTTTCGATAACCATTTTTTTTTTTGGACATCGAAAAGCCTCGCGTTTTTTACGATTATACCCCATCCTCTATTATGGAGGAGTTTCGCCACGATTGGTGTACATAGAAGTCAAATGGCACATTGTATCCTACACAATAAGCATAGAGTGACCAACGATGTAATCTTCGAGATTTATCTCATGATATTTTTATCCAAAATCAATTATTCATACGAATTCCTACCGTCCTAGTGAACAAGTACGGAAGCAGCTTGACGTTGCGTGTATTCCTATATGTGTCGTATATAAAGATTTTTTTTTTATTTCCTTACCGTCCACGCGCTAGATCTTCCGATATCCTGTCCGTTGTTGCACAATAGATCGTTAATGCACCCTTGCGGTTAATACTGCGCGAGAGGGAAAACAGTTTTGCGGTTCTTCCATTGGGGTGATTTTCTGATTTTCTGATTTTCATGCAGGAATAAGAAAAGATGAATAACTTACTATCAGTTAGCAAATTATTGACGTTTTGAATTTTGTCGGATGTACAGAAAGTTATAAAAATTGTATTGAATAGTCGGTAACTTACCAACAGCCGATAATTTACCGATAACTTGAGAAAACTATTATCTGGGGTTCTACGTATTCGACTGCAGTTCATAAAGAATTAGGGAAAGTTAGGGTAATCCAGACTGCAAGAAGTGTTGATAAGAATAACTAATTACCCTGATTTAGAGTATATTCTTCTATGATTTTGCAGGTAAAGTGTCCATTCTCATCAAATGCGTTGATAAGAACGGATTTCCCGAAATATGTGATGGAATCAAATAATTGTTAAGTTTATAGATAGATTTCCGCGTCAGTCTTGTTATAGTGACTTCCCTATTTCTAACCATTTCCTCTTCTTCCTCCCACTCTAATCACTTCAGTATCCATGCCCGCTGATATCAAAACATGGCTGCGATCGGCGTTCAACTTGTACAGTATACCGGGAAAACAATGTTTTCGCGTACTTCGTATTTGATTTTGCACCGTTCTCAACGCATATTAACAAGAACTCTTAAATACAGTACGAGTACTCATGAATCAGGTAACTCTTTATGCGCTACGATCAATTCACATTTTAAGGTTAACCTACCAAATAAATTGAAAAGAAAATTTCAAAAGTGTGTATAAGAAATTATTGGTCTATAAAATGTAACAGATGAGCGAGATCCAGCACCTCTTTTCTTCAGAGATGATGTTCAGACTTTACTCAAAACTTTGACCTGTCCGGACATGAATAAACTGTTTCGAAAACGTAAAGACGGCCGGCCGATTAAAGATGCTGTATACAAGTTCCTGACCGACGAGGAACTGCAAAAATACATTAAGGACGCCAAGGAGCGTGGCATGAAGCGACTGCAAATGCCTCCTGTAATCAAGATAAGAAAGGAAAATAATAGAATTTTGTCCAAAGATCCGGCTCTCCAAGGTTACGACACTGCTAAATACATCTTCACGGACATAACTTATCCAATGAACAATTATGAGAGACTAATAGTTGTAAGGGAGCCGGAGGGCATTCTCAGAGAAGTCACCTGGGACGAAAGACAGCGGTTCAATCAAATCTACTATCCGATTGAGGGTCGAGAAATGAATACCCCAAGAATGTTCAATGATCCATACTTAAAGGTATACACGCATTGTCATTTACATCTAATTCCATGAATTTGTACTTTAAGCCATTTACTTATGAACATCAAAATTGTAAAGCTAAAAAACGAAATAACATATTTCTTATTGATAAAAATTTAAAGGTCTGTTAAGCTAGAATTGACTCGAGTACATTACATATTTTTAATGCATTGCAGATACTCATCCGCATACACGTTTTACTCATTTTTATCATCGATTTGATAATAATTAGCTAGAATATCGCAGCAAGAAATCGTAAACTGTCTTCCATATCGGTTGTGACGTACACTAATAATTTCAGCATTCCTCCAACAGTGATGCGTGTAAACATTATACAGTGCAACCTCGATTTAACAAATCGGAGGGGAACAAGAAAATATTCGTTATATCAAGCAATTCGTTGAACTGAGGTTTGTTCAAGGGGATTACGAATTCAAGGGGGTTACGAAGAATTTGTTAAATCGAGGAAGTCGTTATATTGAGGTTTGTTATACTAAGGTTGCACTGTATAAAGCGAAGTAAACCAATCGTTTCAGGACATTTTGGATCGAGCGGAATACGAATTCGTTTTGGACCGGGCGTGTATTCAATTTGAGCCAAACGATCCCGAGTATCATCGTGTAACCAAAACTGTGTATTCCGTAGTCAATGCGGAGAAGCACTTTAACAGTTTACGCTCGACTCGACACTACGGTCCGCTCGTGTTTCATCTTGTTTGGACGAACAACATAGAAAATCTGCTGATCGAAAATTTGAAGACGGAGAGGCTCCAGGATGCTGTTCTCTTGATCAAGCTGTACGGAACCATTTATCCCCACGCAGAATGTGCTACGTTAAAGCACGACGGTGATGACATGAAGTATATGGAAGATTATCTCAAGCTTGAACCGGCGAGTGGTGGAAAATTGTTGGCTACGCTGCAGGCGTTGAAAGAAATACAAAATGCAAGGAAAGCCGTCGAGGAAGGTGTGAAAAAGGCTCATGGCATGTAACACGATATTTTTCGAACATTCGTGTCCTTGTCGTGAAAACAATAAAAATTGAAACGAATATCGGATTATCCTGTGAAATTATAAATTGGGTATCGCTTCATCCACTCAACCATTTTCGTTAACCCGTTTTTTCGTGGTTCAAGAAATCGCAATTTTCCAAAACGCTGAAAAACTTCGTTTCGACTTCGTTCATACCCGGGCAGGATGTTGAGTGAAGTTTGCTAAACTGGCAATATCCGTTGATGCCACTGAAAGTAATATCCATCAATAGCGATAACGCGGTCGTAACGAGAGAACGGACGCACGAGTTCAAATTGCAGCGATTTCGTCGATCACTAATTCTTCCAATAGAAGTTATGAGAAAAATAAACCCATCATTTAAGGTACTTGGGAAAAGTGACGAATCGGTAATAGAAGTCGAGAAGCTTTTGGGGATCTTTTACGTCAGTGTTTAATACCGTGATTAATTTATTATTTTATTACTTACAAACATTTACAAATGTAACAAGTCAATTCAATTTGGCGTACAAGGGACTGTCAGAAAAAATACATTACACTGATCGATAATATTACTAAATAGAACGTATTTCTGGAATTTCGTTTTGTGCATTCGCGAAGGATGTACGCGCGCTGGGCATGAATGAGGGGCAGTAATACGAGGGTTCGATTTGTCTTCTTAAAATATCGAATAGTCGATCTTTACGACAAATACACGATTTTATATGTACTTTAATATATGTATGCGGAGATAAGTAATCTCAATGCGATTGAACGATCATGCAGAGAAATAATCTTTGTACAAAGTTAACCATACGTATTGATATAATTCGGAATATGAATGAAATGTTTATTTTGTCGCCATTGATTTAAGTCAAAAGACCAAGTTTATTCGGAAAGGAAAACTCTCGTTGATTTGTACAGGTGAAAATTGTTAATTTACCTATGACAAATACGTGAAATCGGTGTGTTTCGTAAATATGTGAAAATTATCGTGTCGCGCTACACAAAATCAATCTGCTTTCTTTGTTTTTTTCTTGACATTCTAGGAGAATTTTATTTTCGTTCTGCTAAGAGATATTAGGCCATCAAAGAGGAAATACTTTTAATGCTTAATCACCGAGCACATCCATTTTCCGTACACTGTATAGTGGAAAAGTGCCTACCCATTTACCTTTTCTATTTTACTTTTTTTTTTTTCATTTTGAATGCATATTCGCACGGATCCGTTTCGAAAATCAACTTCGTGCGAATTTTGAATAGCACGAGATAATACAACGTTTATTACATTGCGCGGTTACTTTTAAGGAAGGATTGCGTATGCTTACGCATCGAACGGTTCACGAATTTCCTCCCGTTTTTTTTCGGCACGATTAATACAGTGCAACCTTAATATAACGAACCTCAATATAACGACTTCCTCGATTTAACAAATTCTTCGTAATCCCATTGAACAAACCTCAATTCAACGAATTACTTGATATAACGAATATTTTCTTGTTCCCCTCCGATTTGTTAAATCGAGGTTGCACTGTATCATTCGCGAAATGTATGGTTTCAAGTACAGTATTTTGAAAAAACGCAATTTCATACGATTAATCATCAAAAGTCGCGAATTGTTTTAGTTGTAAAAAAGTTCACACATATTTTTCGGAATTAATTGATTACTAATTAAGTATCATGAATTTTCGGTGAAACTTTGAGAAATTAAAATTGTCAGCTGCGGTTGCGTACTTGTGTGAATTCAAAAACCACTTGAGAATTCGTATCTTAACTTTATTTATGGCGTCGATCGTTTTTTATTTTTTATTTTTTAGTATTAATCTATACACGCAAATACGAATTGTCACGACTGCTGAATTTATCGTTCTCTCGTAAACCGCGCATCTTACGTATAGTCTGTTATTAATGTTAATATTTTTCGACATTAAGGGTTGTTGTTTGAGCAATTTTATTATTTTTTTCTTGCACACTCGTGTTACGCAACGCAGAATTAATCTGCGCCCAAATTCTTCGTCGAAGCATATTATTCAGCATTCTTTTACTTCCGGTATGACATTGCATCGCCACTTCCAAAACGGTACTACGCTGCTTGATTGTACGAGAATCCTTCGTTGAAACCCAGTTTTCTGATCTGCTTTTCTTTATCACGACAGGAAAGACGCGTGTTAGTTTTTTTTTTTCGATATTAACGAAACGGAAAGTACCCGTGATATAACACCGAATCACGCGTTGCCGCAGATTCTTATCATTGTCCCGTCGATCAGCCGGAAGAACGTTTCCGATTTTCATTTTTCTTTTCGTGTAATTTTCGATTTTTTTCTCGATTTCACGGTTTTCGTAATGTCATCGGTGAATATTCGAGGGGTCAATAATAATAATAAAAATAATAATAATAATAATAATTTAAAATCATTTAATTGGCACGTACAAATCGCTGACTCGGTCTAGTCCCCTTCACACGTCTACACTTCGAGATAAACGCGGAATGCAACTAGCAACCCTTTCGTTTATCTCTCTCGTTTGCTTTTGTGTTAAAGAAAAAAAAAATGGACAAACGTATTTTTTGATGCAATATCATTTACAGGAAATGCTTTTCGCGACAAATCCAAGAAACACACAGCTTTCAGTCGTCGTTTTGTGATACGTGTACGTTTTCTTTTTCTCCCAGTTGTTAAACGTTATCATTCGTTATGATTTTTCTTTTCTCACTTACGTCGTTAATTGTATATTGTGTGTACATAGGTATGTATAATATTTGTATAATATCAATCTAAATAGTCCTTAGATGTATTACGTACCCGGCGACACGTAAAAATTAATAACGAAACTAGACAAAAAGGAATTAAATAAAATTGACAAATCTTCAGGTAGGGTTACCGAAGCACTGTTTTAAATTAATACACGCTAATAATGTCTTGGCACAGGCGATTCAATGAATACTTTTATTTTTCGTTTATGCGAGACAGATTGATTCCGATGATAGTTTAGCTGTTCTGTAGATATTCGAAAACTCATTCGTAACGATAATTCAGAACAGTCCCATGCAAATATTGTTATTATTATTGTTTGTTTGTTTGTTTTTTTTTATTTCCACTCTCCAACTCACACATAATTCATATTTCTCTATAGTCTCATCATCTAAATAAATTAGATTTGTTTCCCGAGTTTATTGATTTATTTCCGTTCGTCCTCTGATGATTATTTCTTTTTATTTCTTCATTTATTTTTCTTCTCAACAATAGTTCGTTATTAATGATAAGTTTCAGTTATAGAGTCATATAAATACGCGTGTTTTTTTTTCCGTTGAGAGTTTCGTCGAGGGGCTCTTATCGGTTTTTCGTTCTCCTGCTTTTGCAAAATCCGACGTCTCTTGATAAATTCACTCTCGTTGGTTCCCCGTTGGTTCGTTCGTTACATTGAATAATACTGCAATTACTCGGCGCGTTGATATCTCTCGGCGGAAAACGAATGATTTTTTTTCTAATATATATATTTATATATATATTTATGTGTGTGTATGTGTATATACGTTCAAGTACATACATATATATGCGTATTCTTTCAGTCGAGATCGATAAGATCGTACATGATTATCATTCACCGAGACGACACATGGCGAAACTGAAATTTTACTGTAATATGTATGTATATATATATATATATAACATGACGCACATCCTCGTATCCCAACGCAACAGTGATTCGCTAAAGTTTTGCTTCGCCACGATCAATCAAAGAAGTCTATAAATCGAATTTTACATTCTCACAGGAAAATCCTTTCATTCGTTACGACGTTTTTAAATATTACAATAATAATATTAATTATAATTACTTTTTAAAAATTATTACTATTACAATTACGATAGTGCCGGACTAATTGTATGCGTCGTACTTCGACCCGTATCCAAGTGCGGTATCGTCATCTCATCAAATCGAAAACTGACTCCGTTTTCTTCACGCAAATTATAGATTCCGACAACAATTACGATTTATTCGCATGTCGTTTGTCATTTTTCGACGTAATTCGCCGAAGTTGAACGCAGGGGCGTTTTACACTAGGAAAAAAAAAAAAACAGGAAAGTAATGAAAACGAAATCGTACGTGGCAAAATCTCAGTTGCTCCGTGATGACGTTTATACCACCTATCAATATAACAGCCAAGACCGAGCAGTTTTAAATAGCTTATTAAAATTCTTCATCGGATTCGTCATGTTTTATCGTTTACATTCAGGATATCAAGTATCTTCTATTCTTTTTTTTTTTTCGTTTCTCTTTACCATTCGGCTAATATTCACGACTTCGTCTAATTTCTAAGTAGTATATATTCTTCGCTCGACGTTTCACTTTGGAAAATCCGGTTTACATGGTTCGTTATATACGAAGTCATAAAATGCGATTGTGTATCGTTCACGAGATAATTTATTTTCGTTCACTCTTCACCGTGAAATTATCAATGTTGCGTGTAGAGCTCGTTCTCATCGAGTGGTCACTCGCTGGTTCATTCAGCGATTTATTCAATATCGATAATAATTCGTTTCCGTAAATTCGACACTTTATTTCTCGTGTGTATCGTTATACGCTCTCACTTTCTCTCTTTCTCTCTCTCTCTCTCACACTCTGACACACACATACACACACTTTCTCTCGTACACTCTTTCCTCATACTACCCAACTATACTAGCAACTTTAAAAAATGCCTAAAACTTCTTCGACCAATCGTCCCCCCTCGTTGTTGGTTGCCTGTCAGTGTATACATCACGGCGAACAAACAAATTTTTGCTAAATTTTAAAAATCAAATATTCAACGGATTTAAAATTTTCTCTTTCTCACAATTGCTAATACGTATGTAATGTAATATACCGCAAAAAGTTTTCACAATTTGACCGGTTGGATCCTCAGTCTAAACGCATCGTCGCGTCGCGTCCGACGATTGGTACGTGCTCCGGTATTCGAGAATCGACAGTCGCTCGAGTTTTATCGAAGCGTCAAACTCGCGTCGTGAGAACTCGAATCGGAAACGCCGCGGAGGCGTAAAATGGCACACTGTGAAACGCAAGGAGGAATCGAGAGGCTAAGAAAAAAAAAGTTATCTCGTCCTCGTTCCTACGTCACTTGCGTCGGTCTTGATTCAACGTGAAGAAATGAATATTTCTTATCTTTCACCGTTGAATCGCCGAAAAAGCCCAATCATTTCTCAAGTCGATACTCAGAACGAATAGTAAAAAAAAAAAAACGCGAAGCAGTCAAAGAAACAGCAAACGCAACTTTTGACCGATTCGACCAACGCGTAAATGTCGCTTCGCTTTTCACGTCCGGAGGAATTCTCGAGAGAATAACGGGTTGTTTGTGCGTGCTCGTTGATCCCGACAGCTCGATATCCATTAGCTCGAGACGAGTATCGTCATTGGACAATGATTGAACGTCAGGAGGCTCGATAAAAATCGCCAACTTCTCGGTCACAGAATATCAGTCTCGTAGATTTTGCTCGTTGTTGTCTGGCTGGTTGTTAGGGTTGTCTGTATATCCGGTTGTTGCTGCTGTTGCTGAGTTGTTGTCGGCTGTTGTTGGGTTTGTCCGGTCTGTGCTCCATCAGCGTTGAGTTTAACGGTGAGGCTGGTAAGTGAACCGGAACTGGTCGTGCTCAATCCAAGGCCCATTTTCGCAAGTAGATTCGACTCGGATCCAGTTTTCTTCAGTAGATCCGGTGGCGCTGGTGGTACGGTCGTAAGCCCGGAGGCATTTCTGTGCAACTGTTGCAAACGCGCGTATTGTTCCTGAAGAGCTTTCTGCTTTCGCAACAATTCCTGGTGTCGTTGCTCGAGCTGTTCCTGGCGACCCTTTTTATTCTGCAGACCCTCCTGAGAATTAATGCTCTCGCAAGAGCTGGAGTTGCTGGCGGATAGCATGTTGTTGCTTGGTTGTAGCAATTCCTCGTTGGTGGGAGCGTTCGTTGGGAGCGCCATTGGCGGTTTACCGCTCTCCTTTTGGCTGACCCGTCCACGACGAAGAGTTCCGGTTGGATTGCGCGGTGGCAATTGGGGACTGGTCGGACTGGCGAGCGGTGATCTCGAACTCGTTCGCGGCGGGGGTGGCGGTGGTACTCGTCTCGATGTTGCCAGTTGCAACAAATCGGCGTTTCTCTCCGGAACCGGTGGCTTCTGCGGTGGTAATATCGCACCCGAATCCGAGATTTGGAGTCGGGCTATCGGTGGTGACGTATCCGTATCCGAGCTCGATGGATACGAGTGCAAACGTCTGAGAGTATTCGTATGCCCGGGCGTCACGATCGCAAGACTCGTCGACGAATCTATGCTACCCTTACGGCCAATGTCCGACATGCTCGGCGCCCTACCGCTACTCTGTACAATCTGACTCGCCGATCTTCCAATCTCTGACAAGTGGGGCATGTGGTTCGACGATTGTCCCATCATCATACCAGACGCCTGGCTCATCTGGGACGTTGGCCTTGAGAATGTTTGCAGCTCATCTAGCAGAGCGTCGAGTGCGTTCTCCGGACGCTGCTGATTGGGGGTGGATGACTCGATAGCGTGGGCCCCTCCCCCGATGACGCCCGCTGACCCCACGACAGTGCGTTCCGCTGGCACAGGGGCAGTTGTCTGTTCGATTTTTTTTTTTTTTTGATTTTTTTTTTCAACATAGATTACAGAGATTAATACGTGTTACGATAAAATCAGTGATATAGCTATTCAACCTTATTATTATTATTGTCGTTCTTCGAACGGATGATCAGAGTGGTATACGTGTATGTACATCTTTCAAACAGTCAAAATATCCCCGAGCCTTCTTCGGAAATATTTTGGGTTTCTGCTTCCGTTGATACGTACAATTTTTTTCAATTCTTCTTATTTAAAAAAATTTTTTTTGTTGTTTTCGTTCTATTTTTCTTGTCTAGCACAAAAACATACAAGGTGTCTCCGTAATAGAGGATTTTTACGTGGTGATACAATTGCACTAACTACCTGGCGTTATCCTCGACAAAAACTACATCGAAGCCAAATAATTTAACAACATTTATATATATATATAAATACCAACATACACACGTACACGTACACGCACACGAACCCATGTGTATGCACGTATATATTTCCATAGCTATGCGTATATACTTTATTTATCATTACATCAAATTTTTTAAATACTGGCTGTGTGCGAGAGAAAAAGAAGAAGGCTTGAAAGATATTTTGTCCGCGTACGATTGTGGTATAGAAATATTTTGTTACTTTTTTTATCTCGCGACTCGTACATGAATGTTCCATCGATATTTTTGTTTCAATATCAGGCTTTTTCATCACGAATATTTGTCGACGCTTCGATTTTTATTTCAACACGAATTGGCCACTTGTTTTGCGCCCGTAAAGATTACGCGAAACTTTTTCACACGTAGAAATCATAGACATCGATCTTTCATGTACGCTTCGAATAACATTATAGCTGCCATGCCGATGTGAATTGTGCAAAACATGCATGCCGATAATATGGAGGGAACGGAAACGCACGAGCCGCCCGATTATTTATAGTGATTGTTAACAAACAAAAAATTTAGTTCATACGAACCAATCATGAAATAAAGGGTAAAATTGAAAAAAAAACAATATATAAAACATTAAAAAAGAAAAAAAGAAAAAAAATAAATAAAATATCAAATCGGTTAGATAGTTACCTGTGGTCGGTTATACGTAAATGTGTGTTGTGCATGTTACAAGTCTGTACTCATTTGGGGCTCTTTAAGATTTGGCACCGTTTCCAGTCCGGTATTAGTCAACTTAAAAAAAAGCAAAAAATCAAAAATTCAAAAACAAAAAGAGAAAGGAAAATTATATACAACCGCGTCACAGGGCAGCCAAATTCACTTTGCCGATTCAACGATTCGTCCTTCGAAATAACGAATGTCCCGACCCGGTTAGAGGATTTTCTTTTTTTACCGTTTCTGCCAGGCAATCATGAAGAATTAGACGTGAACGAGGCTTCTGATTTATCTCACAATTGAAAGTAAATCAAATTTTACAAACGGATCGTATTGGAACCACCAATGCGATACTTCGATGGGTTACGATTTCGTGAATTCAGCGTGTACTTTAAATTAATCCTTTTTTTGCAAAGGACATTTTGAACTTTTAGCAACGTCGTTTTCATAGGTTTCCGTAATTCGTCATTGTCACCTGGCATCGGAATATGTTTCGCCGCGTTTTGTGCCAAAATGTGTCGACGAACGTGAATTACGTGAAAAGTTTATTGCACGCAAAATAAAAATAAAAGAACAATCGGTAGCTCATTTTACGACAACGGAAAATACAATAACACACACATGCATCAATCCCGTGCGATCACCAGTCATGACAGTCTATAGAAAAGAACTTAGGGAAAAAAGATCTAGAGAGAAGAACGTAGACGGAAAGAAAGAGAGAGAGAGAGATGGAAAGAGAGATCGAGAGATAGATCAAGAGAAGAGACAGAGAGACAGACAGAGAAAGAGAGAACAAAAAAAAAACAAAAATCTGCCAAGGAAAAATACATAGATAAAACCTTCAGTCCAATCCTTATAGTAAGGCAGTAGTAATGGAATTAGAGAGAAAAAGGAGTATAGTATTGATAGAAAGAAGAGTGTACTTTCGGTAATGCACGTGGAAAGGTAAAACAAACGAAAAACGAAACGAAGTAACGTCAAAAGAAAATAAAAAAAAAAAACGAAGAATAACGAGAAAGAAATGGAGATAAATGATAAGGAAATAATTACGAAAAAATGGTATACAGAAAAATTACGATGAAAGATGTCACGGATTTACGTACTAATTAAGTCGGACACATTGTTTTAAAACCCAGACATAAAAAGCTAAAGTATACAAATCAATTGTTATATCGGTGAAGAAACGAAAACAAAAATTAATCTTTTAAGATCGAATATATTATTTTATCATTAATATCACAGTGGTTTACGCTATTACTCTACGGCATTATCGTATATACACAAATAGATAATAGCTTTTATTTCGTTAAAAAGGGTGTAGCGAAGAGAAGCCCCATCGTTTATTTTTTCATTTCTCTTGGACATTGGCGATTCGACCACTGGAAACGACGCGACTTCTCTCAGTCACCCATCTACATTAATATATTTATCGACATACGCATCGAACAATGCCAATTTGGTTTTTCTTTGCTTTTGTTTCTTTTTTTTTCTCGTTTTCTTTTTCTTTTTTCGTTTTCTTCAATTTATCGAGATCACGGAGATACGAAAAAGTGGATGATAAGATAAAGACAAATACACAGGTTTTGGTTCAACAGATCCGAACGCATCGATAATCATACAAATTGTATCAATTAACAACAATCACGAATAGAAATTTTCATTGTCGAGGAAATCCAATGTAAACCTTGAAACATCGGGGTTTAAATGCACCTTACTATAAGAAGTGGATTGGAGAGCGTGTGTCTTGTGATTCAAGTAACGGATAAATTCAGGTTACTGCGCTTGGTGTTCCGCAATAATTTCGACACCGTTTTTGCACAAGGAATAAATCAAGAAAATCAACGAAGGCTCAACAGAAATGAAAAAAAACACAACTTTTTTTTTTCACTTTTACACCTGGTCGCGAAACGCTCGGTTCCTCTGCTGATCGACTTTTTTTTCTTTTCGTATTTTTAACAAATAAACAATCAAAAGTGAATTTCAGCGGAAGTTGAAGAACATTTCCAGCAATAGATGTACTCGGACAGTATGAGATAGAACATTTCTGCATTAGGCCAAGAAGAAGAACAGTTCGTAGGAATTGAATGAGAAGCAGCAGCGATACAATCTCTTTTTTTTCTTCTTTTTTTTTCGTTTTCGTTGTAGAGAACGACATATCGCGGGTAAAAATTGAATGAATTCCTAGTGGTTGTATCACATGACGAGTGCGTGAACATCATCAATAAATGCCTTATTCGTATGCACACTGGAATAATAATATTGAAAAAAAAAAAAATTAGATATCGAGGAACAAAAAAATCAGCGTAAATGTTGCCTTTTAACACGATCCGCTTGTTTAATACGGTTCGGTCCGATCTAATCTGCTTTTATTGACGGATCGAGTTATACATCCTCGCTCGATTTTGTCAGGCATGTATCTTTAAATGACAACACCCATCGCTGTGTGACGTATTTATGTACACAAGGAATATCGTTCTTTTTCGTCTCTTTTAATAGCAGTGCGTTATATAAAAAGATCGCAAAAATCTAGGAACGAAAGAAAGAAAGAGTTGAAAAAGAAAAACATAAAAATAAAAAACGGTAACGTCAGAAATATAATATATCGAATGAAACGAATTTCAGAACAAGCACGCATTAAGAATGAAGATATATATATATCCACAATATATATATATATATATTTGTATATGTATATATATGCAGAGACGACTGTAAGACACGAGTAATGGAGATATATTCATCGGTGAAGTCTCAAAATATTCTGCCAAATGTTAATAGAAAATGTACGCGAAATTCTCAACTTAACGTTCTTTCCTATCAGCGAAAGCGGAATGAAGAAAACTTTTTTTTTATATATATTACAAGTACCGCGATAATTTTACATTCGAGAAGCCGAGGCTCTTCGAAAAGTCTTTCAATTACGAGGATTTAAAAAAAAAATTTTTGTAATCATTGTTACATGAATTATTGATGATGGATTGATAAAAAAAATCAAAGGATGTACCTTCTCGAAATATTAACAATTGGACCAAATTTGGCCAGGCTCGATGCTGTGTTTTCATTGTGCAATCGTTTGTCTTCATTAAGAATGAAAATCGGACTTTCTATTAAAAAAATAAAAATAAAAGAAATAAACGAAAGTAAAGACAACATCACGATGACGAAGTACCGACGTAACCTCCAAAGTCCATTTCTATTTCTATGCATTTTGCAGAATAGTTTAAGCTCTTATGGATGAAGATGATTGAGTTCGTAATTCATGAAGATATACATATTGAACGATAAGAATATATATATATAATAATATATGTATATATGTATATATATATATATTTAGAAAAAACAGCATAGAATAATAATTATAATGAATTAATATGATGAAAAAATTACTCGTGACTGGTCTGTATGGCCTCCTTGAAGTTAGTACTCCACTTCCAGCCATACTATAAAAATTAATATTTATACGTTCACTTCTGCTCATAGGAACCTCATGTTTGTTTTATTTTTTATCTTCTATATTTTTTCAAGTAAACTTTGTGACAATAAGGTGCACGTGTTTGTTTGGGTTTATTGTGTCGGGGCTTTTTGTATTATTTTCGACATCTATGTATGTATATATATATATATTATTGCTTGTTTTGTTTAATTCTTAGTTTCGTTCTCGATCGGTTATCGTACTATTTCGCTTGGGGGCAGAGGGGGGGGGGGGGGGATGGAAGGATGTAATTTGCCGCTTGTGGCAACAACGATCATTTTGTTTGTTTGTAATGTGATTGGGCAATGTTGCTACACAGGAAACGCATTAAGAGGCATAACACAGATTTTTCTCACGTTATTATTTTGTTTGTTTGTTTTTCATTGGGTTACAACTAACACACACTTGATTTGACAAAACATTGGTGCGCAGATATTTTATGAAAATAGTTTCGTCGTTATATTATTTTCTTTTGTTTTCGGTTTTGCTTCGAATGAATAATTATTTTTATACGGGCCGTACGAATGAGAAAAATGTTTTGTCACATCGTCGACTAAATGATTAAATTAATCTATTCTATCGGGACACAGCAAACACCGATTTGGCATTGAGGTAAAGTAGGTAAGTGGGTGGTTTCAATGACACACAAGTTGCAGGATATTGTATATCTTCACACCGAGTCCATTTTGGGATTGTGTGTGTGTGTGAGAGAAAGATAGAGAGAGAGAGAGAGAGAGGGAGAGAGAGAAAGAGAGAGAGAGCAAGAGATGGATTAAAAAAAATCATTGGCTCATCGTAGACACAGCAATTTATATATGTGCTTTTAGAATTAACCAACTATTTATTTGTGAGCACAGTTGCTGATAAGAGTACCACTTTTGCTGCATTCAACTGCGTTGAAGGGATTTTTTTCTCTGATCGAGTTGAAGGTCTAGCGTTTATTGTTTTTTGCGATATGCATGCCGTTTTGAGCAAACGGACAAATAATTATCGCGAACAGAAAAGACTGTGAAGCTGAAAGCTTAAATGAAAAAAAAATTCGTTTAATCGAAAAATTAATACTGTCTCGGATGAGAAAATACTATCTCGTTGCTTCTTACCACAACGAAATAACTGTATGTACCTGAAAAATCTTTTTTGTATTCTTTAATTTTATTGTATTACTGTTTCTTCTTTTCTTCAGGGTGACCGAGGAGAAAACCGTTTTTCTCCAGTGTTTCATGGATTTATATATTTATACGGTTTCTGAGGTGTTCGTGAATTTGGAAAATCAGCTCGAACGATCGTGGATAAAAAGAAAGTTATCTTTTTATGCTGCAATTAACTTCTGTCATTATTACTAGGCAAGTAACTTTGAGGCAGGATTCTACTTTAACATTTTAAAGAAAATGGATTAATTTTTTTTACATGTTTTGGGTGTAACGAGATTCAAGAACATTCTCTCGGAAAGCGAGAGAATTCATTAATACATTATGCTTGTATTAATGAATTAATGCATTAATGCATTAATGCATCGATTATTGGTCGTAAGTTAGTTGAAACAGCTTGGTGCTAATATTTCCGAAATTACTGAAACGATTGTTATTCAATTCTAGCCGGATATTCTTTATGTCTACAGCAACCGACCGAATCAGGATTATTTGAAAATGTTGATTTTCTCTATTTGTTTTTTAACAAAAGTCAGTTTAGTCACTTGCTAGTGATATATCGAAGCTAAGAATTCTGAATTTTTCTCTTTTAAATGTCCCACATTGGGAAATTCAAGAGCAGCGTGAACCCACCTACTAATCGAGACTGTTGCATTCGAATGGTGTTTTTGGATATTTACAATGCATAACAAATATAATGATTTTTTTTATATCCTTCAAGAGTACATTTATTAAACCTAGCAAATTTTGCGTCAATGTCTTTAGTCATAGTGTTATGAAAAATTCATGAAAAACGGTTTTTTTTTAAGTTGAATCCTGCCTTAATCATTATTTGATGCTAGTATTAAATTTCCATTCGGATTTTCTTGTCCGGTGTGGTAACGTTAATGGGGGGGGAAATCGATAAAAAGTTGCGAGCAAAGCGTCAGCTAAAGTAGTCTACGTGATAATATAGTATGCGGAGACTAACAACTAAGATCCTAGTATCGCGTTTGTTTCACGTCCTGTGCGAATAGGACGAGAGACTTCGAACAAAAAAAATATTTAAAAAAAAACATATTATCAGTCGCATGTTAATCTAAGAAGGTTTACATTAGATTTCGTATTTATAAGAATGGTTTTTCTTTATTTTAAGATGGATATAGTGCTGACGGTCTACGGAAGAGAGTTTTTAATAAGAACCAGATAATGATTGATCCGTTATCGTGACAGTTGGATCAAAAAGAAATTGCTCAAAAGAAAAGGTCCGTTTTTCTTTATTCTGTATTCTCTTGTTCTTTTATGTTGTATCGATCCGATACGTAAATTACATCAAGATTTACCGAATCGAATTCTGATGCACCAGAACTATGCCAATTGTCCCTTTCGCTTTGATTTTTCTTGAATATTTCTGTCTTGCTGCATTTTCTTACGTGTCTCGTTACCCCGGCTTTGTACAAAGTTTTCATTTTTTTTTACTTTTCTTTCGAATTTAATTACGAAAGTATAGCGCATTTTTTGTTGAATTTCCCATTCCTTTGACAGCCAAAACGGAAGAGGTCCAGTCCTCTGTATCGGTTTTTTCAGAATTATAAAGTAAACGTTTATTTTCATCCCTGACGAATAAAAAAAAAAGATACAATTCTGATTCCGCTGTAGCAATGAACCGTGACTTTGTCCAATTATAAAGTTTTTTAGTCGTGTTTTTCAGCGAATCTCCTTCAATGTTTCTGGGGACGTGAAATAATAATGAAAAAAAAAAAACCCACGAATCTCGATGTCCACAACCGTAATCCTCCAAGCGAACGTTGGAATTCGAACAAAATTTTTCTCGAGCAAAAGGAAATACAATTTTCGCTCGATAATCGATCCTTGAACACAAGTGTTTATAATTCGGAAATGACGTCACACTTTTGCATAATGTACTCACGAAGCATCCAACCACATCGCGCCAATATCACATTCGTTTCCGTTTATGCCGCAAGACAGATTGCTCAGAAATTTTTTGTGCTCGACAAAAGACGTGAAAACGTAGCATCTTTATCACGGGATGGGAGAGAGGTGTGTGGGATAAATGATTTTCGTATCCGCTCGAGTCTGACATTTACGGAAAAAGAAAGGGCACAAAAGTGACGTTCATTTTTCTTCTTTTATCTCTGATAGAAAAGCGTAAAGATCGTAAAAATCGACCATAGGGAATCGATGAGTAATCGATTGATCGATTACCAAATTTCGATGACTGAGATGAACAATCGACGAGTTCAAAATTGATCGAAGAAACTCAATTATTGAAGACAATTTATCGACCGAAGCTTCAGTCTCGACCGGAAACGAATGATGGTAACTTCATGACTTTCGTTTTATCTTTGTTGCTTCCTTTTGGTTTCTTTAGGGACATGCCATAGTTTTTTTTTTTCATCTCTGTGGTTTTTAATAAGGGAGCGAGCTTATAGAAATTTTCTTAATAGCGGAGAGTGTGATTATTTTTAGTTAAAGATATTTATTAACTTCACGTTTATTTATGTACGGATATGTATTCGTAGTTATATAGATATCCATACATGTGTTGCATTTTAAATATGTCTAGTACTCTTTGCATGCGCTTAGCACTGTTGGATGAAGGACAAGCGGTAAATTCAGATTACTTCACAAAAGTGTTTCTTCTTTGTTTTCTTTTATTTGTTTTCTTACGCATGTTCAAAGACGCAACTGCGGTGTACGTTGTATAGAGCTGTATACAGTGGAAGGAAGAATATGTATTACTTCGTTTCTATGAAGCATCGAAAATTCGTCACCTAACTACTCAGTGATGAACAGGAATTATTGGAGAAGAAATAAATGTGTATGTATGAAAACCGTTTGCATATACATATATTTATATATATATATAAGAATATATAAATATATGTATATGCATAAATGTACTCCTGCCGTTTACTACTCACGTATTTGTGAAGTAAACTGATTGCGGGAACCTCCTATTTGCTTGTATCAAAGATATCGTTTCTGATAACATTAACTGTCCCCATTAAAGTTACGATGAATTAATGAATGATTCGTATTAACGACTACGCAGAATTTAGATCGAGGTTTGATCATCACGACGCAAAAACTCGAGACTGAAGTCGACAGATGTGAAAGAGAGAGAGAGAGAGAGAGAAAAAAGAAACGGAAAAATAGTGGAAGATAATACAGAGTAAGCCCAAGTAATTTGAGAATGAAAAATCCAGAGTCGTCGAAAGAAACTCGATATTGATCATTGTGGTTCTGGCACACGTTTCTTCTTTTTGTAATATCGATATCTCACTAATTGGACGTTAAGTACTTTTTTTTTACGGATGTTTCAAGGGACGTAGCGATAATCGGATCTCAAAGACATCACATTGTTTCAACTTTCGCCAATGCAGATATATTTCTTTACTTTACGTGTATATGTATATATACATATATATATATCTTTCAAGCAAGAAATCGGAGGAGGGTTTCGAGAGGCATGCATCGTTGTTGTTCAGCGCACAAGGGTTAGGGATAGTACGATGGATATCTATAGAGATATTTATATATCGAGGATATAGTGAGAATAGTTTGAGAGACAGAGACAGAGAGAGAGAGAGATAGATAGATAAAAGAGTGTTGAAAAATTTAGTCGTGTGTGAAAACGATTTTTTTTACCTTAGAGTGTTGAGCCGAGGTTGGGGTTATAGGAGGCGTTTCTTCGGCGTCTACGCTCGCGGCATTTGGTGATCGCTGCTCTTGCACCGACGCCAAGCTGTACAATATTAATGGAAATGATACGTTTTTATTATTCTTGCTCCACCTCTGAATATAGGATCGCAGTGTCGTTATCGTTTTTCTTGTGATATAAAAAATTGAGAAAAATTACGTAGAGTTGATCGAATGAAAGAGGTTCGATCGTTGTATCAGGAAGTACCGTTTGAGCGTGACGAGAGTGCCGGTAAGCTTCTTGCATCTTCTCAATGCCGACTCGAGACGTTCGGGTTCTTCCTTTAAGAATTTCTCCTCCCGTACAACCTTCTCCATTTCGGAACTCAAGAGACCCTTCATGCCTTCCTGAAGACTTGGAAAACGGACTTTCAGATCTGCCACAGTTTTGCTTCAGGAATAAACGAAAAAAAGGAAGAAAATTAATATTTAAGATTTCATGGATATGCTTTGGAAATCCGCTGGAGAGAAACTTTGAAAAGATCGGGGACTTTTCACGATGAAGAGAAGATTTTTGTTGGGGGAAAAAAATCGAAGTGGATTAAACGAATAAAGGTAGGAAGTTTGCTCGTTTATAATAAAACTTGACTGTTGGCCTATATTTTTTGTTTCTCTGGAGAATCGTATTTAGTATCGTTTTTTCCGAATTATTGAAAAAATAAAATGTATTAAGGTACACGAAATGAATTTTCGTGAAATGTTAACTGTTGATTAAATTACATGGATTATTCCAGAGTACTTCACATGAATTATTTTCGATTTTTTCAGTGGAAATTAGAAATAATTCTAAATATATGAATTCAACATGATCGATTATGGAAAATCGATCTTTCGGGGACATTGATTGTTCCAAAACGAATGGAACTTTTTCCAAGGCCGAACATTCTGTTGAAATTGTATTATTGAGATTTAGAATCAAGAGTTTGATTAGGCTAAGGTTCAAATAAATAGGCGTTTCACAGCCAATTTATAAAATGGAACTTTAATTAGCAATAAATTGTATGAATTTCAATAAATCAATTACGATCAGCAATTATTGGGAATATTTTACCTGGATTTGCTAAGGATGAGTGCCATAGTTTCAACATCGGACATGTTGACGCGAGTCTTACGATTTATGACGTTGCCCCGTAATTCCTCCACCGTACTCTCTAGCTCGCTGACGTCGTGAAAACGAAAAACATTATGAAACACATGTATATTCTGGAAGGCGAAAATTCTAAATGCAAGTGATTCAGTTATTACTCACGTGAGATCTTTTTCCAGCCTTATCATTTCTTGCTTGTAGAGGTCTTCGTCGCGGCTCAGTCTCATCTTTTCCGTGTCACCTGCTGCCCAAGCTGCTTCTCCACCGGACAGTAGCATTGCCCTAATCATGAATATTATTCATGTTATTGATTCCTGCTTGCTGATTTTACAAATCCACGTCGATAATGGAAAATCAAATATAGAGTATTTATCGTATTCAATGAAAAAATTATATAATAGATCGATCAAATTTATTAATTGAATTCATCAATCAATTATATGATTTATCTGGATTGTCGATTGTCCATTAATCATAATTAATGAATTGACAGTAGACGATGAACGTAATTGATTGATTAATCGAATTAACGAATTAATCATTAAACAAATAACCGAATCAATCGATCAAATACATTTATTTAATTAATCAATAGATTATCCGGATTATCGATTATAAATTAATTATAATTGATTGATAGATTATCATAGATCAATGAACAGGATTTATTAATTGGTATTAATTAGCAATCGGTAATCAAGATAATCGATAGATTAATCGGATCGACCGTTTAAATTATTTTTCATTTATAATTGATGAATAGGTTGGTAGTTGATAATTGGTCCATCAATTATCAGGACTAACGATCCAGATAATTGATTAATCGATTTTCTGGGCTGTCAATTTCGGATTAATCAACTTGACATGTATCAATTATCTGGACTAAAAATTCGAGATATAACTGATTAATCGGCTATCTGGATTGTCAGTTTTCTTCATTTCACCTACCGTATTGTGATGAACGTATCTCTGATAGTTTCCTGGACCGTGTAAGCCTGTGTCTGCGACATACGTCTCAAATTTCGAACCTCCTGACGGAGGTCCTTTGCCTTTTTTTGCAAGCCCCTCAATTGATTGTACATTTCCGGTGTGAGCGCCAAATCTCGATAAACGTATTGGCCAGCCGCTAGAGCAACGGGTTTTGGTGGTGGTGTTGGTTTGTGTCTGTCTCTTTCTGCAATGTCCATCAAACGAAAAAAAATGTTTTATTCTGCCCTCTTTTTTACGTCATTTATATCGTACGATAAAAAAAAGATCGAGAGTTCAGTTTCGTGTACGACCACTGAATTTCGTCGATAGATTTCGTAACGTATAAGCAACATATATTTTTGACTGTTTTGCCAATCATGGTAATTTTGTTTTTTTTTTTTTGTTTCTTTCAATCACGATAATTCGAAAAGTGCACGTATATACTTTTTTATAGTGATTGCAATTGTGCGCAGCATACAACGTGTATACTTAATATCTAAGTTTTCGGCTTACGGAAAAGTTAAGTGTGTGACAGGGTGCGAAAAACGCAGAAAAGGATTTACCTTGCGAGGACATCCGTGGCAATGTCGAGGATTTTATAGCTGGTTTCGTGGGTTTTGTATCCGCTAGTTGCATTGCACAATAGTAGGATAAATTATGTTAGTAAGAGAAGTTCGTCTCGTGTTTTTTGTTTTTGAGAAATTTCCAGCTATACAGTCGACTCGGATGCGAAAACATTATGTGTTTCGTAAAAACGTTGCATTTGCGCGATTTTGGTGAATTTTGAGAAACGTAGTTAATGATAATACTCATTCAAAGTAAATAATAATAATACTAATTATAATAAAATGGGTGATAATGATATAATAATTATATCAATCATATATAATAATAATTATTTATTTTTAAGAATAATCCAATTGATAATAATACTTTCTTATCATTGAAAATTATTTCATTTGATAATCATTTAGATACAAATAGTAGAATCAATAATGAAAATAATTTATTGTTATTTTCGACAATAATAAATAATATTTATATTAATATCAAATATTTCGATCAATAAAGGGCATATTATTTATTTGTTCTTTTTGGTATTGTTAATGGGGTCGATGCCTATTTGCATTGAATTATTTTGGAATATGTTAATGAAGCATCAAGGGTTTGTAAATCGATCGACCGAACTGTACCGTGGAAATTTTGTGGGATCGATTAGTAAAGCGTTCATTAATGGTATGGTAATTATGCTTGCAGAATAAGTACAGTTAGTAGGGGGCTTTCAAAATGCGCCAAAATTACTGTGTTTATTGAGCGTAGGAAAATACACTCGATTTATTTATTACATGAGAGTGCACGACGTGCGACTAATAATAAACTGCGTTATAACCAATTATCGGATTTTCGATTATCAAATACGATTAAGCCACAATCGATATCGGCAGGTGAGCGCAACTTCGTTTTTTTTTTCTCCTCCGTAACGAACAGGCCGATCCAAAACAGACTAAAGCATATCAGTTTGAATCTTGAAAATTCAATAAAAGTGATCTTTTTCCTGCTTAATTTCCGTTGGCCGGTTTACGTTACGAAAATCACGCAAACATTTTTAGGGTTGTTATTCGATATTCTAGAACGTAAATCTTCAAACTATGATTTTGAATCCTGAAAAAATGAAATCCCGAATAATTTTCCTTCGAATTCCTTAATTCCAAAGATGAAAGCTTCAACCCCATATTATTTTTTTCTATTCTGTATAAATTTCGAAAAAAATGGCGCACCTCCATCGATCCGACTTACGAGATAATTTTAAGAGAGTGAAAATATAATTGTCCAAGCATGTCCTTGTGCCGCGTTGCAAAATTGAAACAGGGGAGGAAAAGAAATGACGAATATCGAGGATCACGATCTCGTCGATGATTCGCGACAGGGCCAGTGATCCTGGACAATCGAAGCACGAGTTTTCGCATGAATTACATCTACTGTATGTACGCTATTATTTACCTGCGTGTTGCGGGGAGTGTTGTTTTGGGGAGTTCATATCTGGTGGCTCATCGCTGAAGGAAACTGACTTTTCGAACGACACCGACTTGTCTGCAATGCATGTCATTTTCACGTGTAAACAAAATAATTAATCATTGCTTATCTCGTATCGCTTGGATTTTGACAGCGAACAAAAAAGAAGAAAAAAAAAACAAAATGATTATAAAATAAAAATGAAACACATCAACGAAGTTGGCTTTGCGTATGGTGCGTCGTGAATTGAATTTTCATCAGCGTCACGTTTGTGCGAACAGGAAAGAAAGCCAATGTTGCTAAAAAATGAAAAACAAAAATCCAAAAAAAAAAAGAAGATAAAACGATAAACCGTAGGCGAACTCTCACGAACGAATATTGTTCGCGAGTGGATCGACGAAAAAAACAAAAACGAAATATTCAATTTCGCGGTGACGTCTACGTGCTCGATATTTATTGGTATGCGCAAGCCGCAAAATCTCATGCTCAGTTGCGAGTGTGCGATCGAAAAAGAAAACGAAAGAAAGTACGATATATATATATCGAGAAAGTGAACCGGAGACAAGAAAGTGCAGTGTGAGCGAAAATTGATCGATTCCGTTTCGAGCGGAAACGAAATTTGAACGTGCTACCGGTGAGATAAGTTTGGAGGCGCACCTTTGCCTAATTTCGGTGGCTTAACGTCAGTCCTTAAGTATGAGTCATCTGTAATTACGTCATACGTGATATATTATAATTATAATTACCTGTAAGTGAACATTTGACTAGTGATACGGTGATTGTTATTATTTATTGACGTTAAAGGTGGAAGATTTATTATTGACAGAGAGAGAGAGAGAGGGAGAGACAGAGAGAAAGAGAAAGAGTCATAAGAATGGAGATAGATTGTGACACACCTGGCAGTGAGGCGGAGCTGGAGCTAGAGTGCTTGTCGAACTCGTCCCCGGCGCCTGGTGTGCGGTTAGTTGAAATAACAAAGCATGTTTTACAGCAGGGCCAAGGAAATTCAGACCAGGAATGAAATACTGTTATAACGTTTCGTGTTATTGCTTAAAGTACTATTAATTATATATGGAGTGTAGTAAAAAGAAATCCATTATTTTCTGGCGTCAAACAATAACCAACCGAGACAACCAATCACAAAACAGTCGCAAAAGTTTGTTTATTATGAAATATCATATGTCTAACGCCATCTAGTGTAACCTGATCGGACTTGTACTTATGTACAATGAGAGATACAGATAATAAAGCGATCTATTGAAAAAAATCATGGATTTCTTTTTACTACAATTTATTTATAATGTCTTTCTGAAAATTCTTAAAAAATTATTTTTCAAGTACTATTACAGTGATTTTTTTCGTGTAAATTGTAATTAATTGTTATAATTGCCGTGTTTGTGTGTGTATCAGTATGAGTAGATACATAAATATGTTCATGTGTATAAACATATTGCAGATCAGGCGATTATTTTATTTCGATAATATTATTAGAATAATTATATAGAAGTGAATGATAATAGCGATCGGGATACCTGTAGTTCTTGTGTATGGATCACGTCCTGCCGGGACTTGCAAATAGTCCCTTGGCGAGGGACTCGTGTGTGAACCGTGAGTTAGAGCCTTTTGCACGAGACCAGTTAAATTAGCAAGCTGACGTTCCATCTGTTCCACCCTTATCCTATTGGAAAAGTAATTAATCGTGTTCCATTAATATTTGCGACGTATAACGAGACTTTGATATTTTTACGCATTACTTTTTTTTTTTTATAGCAAACGTTGGACGTGTAGCACAGCGAGTTAACATTCAACATCGTACAACCCGTGCGTTTTTATTCGTCCACTACTTCAGCCAAATTTCATTAGCCTCGATAGTAATTATATTGTTTAGTGACTTTTACGAAATATGGTCGGCAATTTTTTTTTTTCAATTTTTATTACGAAACACCATGATTAGTCGTTGTTTGTAAAAATTGTTTTTTTAAGTAAAGAATGGCCTCCGAATGATAAATTATGATGTTATGGTAGGGAAAACGGTTTTTTAGGTTCTAGTTTTTTTTTAAACTTTTGTACCGTTCTTTTTTGTTAAAAAATCTGAAACCTGAAAAACCGTCTTCTCTCGAGATAACGTCATTATTTATACCTCAAAAAACCGATAAATGTCGAAAAAAATCAATCGGTGGCCATTTTCACGAAATATCATTAAACTATATAATTACAGTATCGATAAATAAAACAGTAACGATATTGAAGCAAAGTTCTTCGCTGATTCTTTTTTAAGTTTTTGTTAATGAGAAAACGTTTTGCACTTTTATTTGAGATTCGAGTGAATTATTTCGCGCATTTGTTTGAGAATCGATGATATTTCCATGATCGATTAATGACGTAATTTCACTTTCAAAGATAAACTTCGAGATGCACATTACGGTATCATAGTATCCAATAAACATTCGACATTAAAATGTACGCGAAAAGATTGCTGCTTTTTTTTAAATTATAAATTACTATGCACGTAGAAAGCATTGAGATAATCGTACGGTGCAACATACGTGATATCACAGTCCATATTCTTGCCATTCACTATGATAACAGTTTCTCATAAATTGACCTTGCTTTATTCATTTTTCCACCATGTGTTTATTGTTGCAAGGATTTAAACATGCCAAATCCTACGCGTCGAAACATTCCTTATATGCTACCAAAAAAATAAAAATTTCCTCAATCGCGATTATTGCACTCATGCCGCAAAGTGAAGATGTTTTTTTTTAAGCACCGCAAATTTTTAGAGCTTAAAAATCGAATTGAACACTCTAATTTAATGACTCGGTTATTCGAAAAAAAAATTTGATTACAAATCGTGGCTATGAAATTATTTGTAGGTCTTAATTGGCGATTCAATCGATGAGTGTAGGTAAATAGAAGTATAAGGAAAAACGTTCGGGATAGGCAGAGTATTTTAAAGATTTAGCTAAACGATATATTTTTAAAAATCGTTTTGTGATAAGAAAATCGCGACTTCGGAATTTATTTCGATGTAAGTTTGTGCAATTTCGAGCACTGCAAAAATTTACGAAATATTACGAAGATCGTGAAAATATTTCCGACCGTTCTGCTACTTTAGGTATAATTTAATGGAGATTTTTTTGGAGACATTATTTGATGAATCGAACCAATTTATAATATTACTAATTTTTGGGAATTGTTATTGGGAAATCAATGATTATTCCGAGCGATGAAGGAAATAAAAAAAGCTTGATTGTTCGCTGTGAAAAAGCGCAAAAAAAACAAAAACAGAAAAAAAAACAAATTCCGAACAATAAGATTCGCCACCAATAGCAATATACTTAGGAGTTGGTCATGCACGTTAAAACGTGCAAAGCTATTCCGCATGAGCTCAAACGTGGTCCCGGAATAACGTTGGATCATTAAAAAATATATATAAAAAACAGTGTATTGCCCGGGGATCAATCAACGGCGTAATCAATTCGAGCGGTGATCATAAAGGAGCATCGAACGAGAAATAATTGATTGCTTCAAAAAGTAATTTCACAATTTCGCGAATAAAAACAAAAAAAACGACTAAATAATTAGATGCACGAGGGAAAAAATGAATTTTGGGGGTCAGGCAGAAGCGTAACTTTAACAATTGCGAGGCGATGCGAAGCAAAACCGATGAGACGTTCGCAGGTTTCAGGCATTGCGATATTCATGACAGAAGTTTCTTTTGTTTCGTTTCCTTAATCATTTTTCGTTTTCATTGAAATTTCATTATACCGGGTGACGTCGTAGGGCTGCCCAGGAGGCAGAGCGGGAGCTCCTGGAGGAAATGGGGATCTCGGGGGACCTGAAGGTGGACGGCCCGGTGGTTTAACGCCATAAAGGCTGTACGATTCCTCCAACAGTTCCGTATCGCTGCACCACCCACAACAGATACACACACCCAGACTATCAGCTATCCAGCGTTCGACTTTATTCAAAAATGACATTTTTCAGTCGAGCTCTCTCGAAGAAATATAGGCGTCGACGATTTTTGGTTTTATCAACGTTGCACCAGCGAAAATATTATTTCAGCCGGACTCGTTCGTTTTATGATTCTCTGGTGCATCAAATCTCATGTAATATCAGAAGAGAACCAATTCGCTGTAATATGTGGCTCTGGACACGTAATTTTTTTAATTCAATTGAGACTACCGTTGTACGGAAAAAAACTCGAGTTATCTTCGACTGAAAATGGCTGTGGACATTTTAGGAAGTGACTATGTGTGTGTGTGTGTAGTTATCATCTATCATCGTCTCAAGTGCCAGTATCTCACAGTGTCAGTGGATTTCTTATGGGACTCGACATAGTTCTGAAGTCCTTGATAGCTTACATCGATAGTCCTAATGATTCAAGACAGGTTTTTACTACGGAACTTGGAAAAAAATCAACTCTCGAATGCTTCTGGTCGATGCCTTCTTATACATTTAAATATGGTTAACAGCGCTTAAATCGATAGATCAATAAATATAAACTATCAATAACTCTAAAACTAAGTGCAATGTCGTAAGTTCTCCAGTAAAACGGTGAGATGCTGCCACTTGAGACGCTAAACTCACGCTCGTGACGACAACCGTTCAAATTTGCACTTATCAGAAGCGGAAGAAAAGATGAAACTGGAATGGTGGAAATCACGCATAGTCACGTGATTTTCGATAAAGTTTCAGCAAATCGAATTGAGTTTGATCAAACCAAACGGCAAACTGATTCATCAAATTGATAAAACCCATACTTTTGAGATAAAAAAAAAATTGGTTTCCCAATGGCAATGGCAGGGGAGTATTAGATACGAAAGTCAGGATGTCCAGCTCAATGAAAAAAAACACATTGGATTATGCGTTAAAGTATGAGAAGTTAAAAGTTCGGGAACTCTTCTTACCTGGCTTCCTCATCGATGACGGGTGTTACGGTTCCGGAATATTGTGAATAATAAGGCTCCTCGTAACTGCTACCCGTGCTGTACGGACCACCGGGATATCTTCCGGATCCCGTACCAACACCGCCGCCTCTTTCGGGACTGCTCATGTACCCACTTTCGCCGTGCAGCCGATCTGATAAATCATTATTTTCAATGAGTTACTCAGTCTTACCGGCTTCGTAATTGACTTCCTGAACCGTCAGTGATAGCAGATATATATGTGTGCGTGTATGACGTAATTACGTACACACACAGGAACGTCTGGAATTGGTTCATTTTTTCTTTGGAAATACAATATCGAGGACAGGTATTTTTTTTTTACATACATTTACTTGTTCGATGCAACTGCATAGAATTCGATCAACTCACACGTGGGTTATAATACTTTGTACGTGGTACAGGCCGGAAAACAAAGACGAAAGAAATTGTATCCTCAATACACGTTCAATCATACATTTACGAAACAAAGGAATGTGCCACGTGATATTAAAATTCTGCAAACTTCCAATTTTGTAATATGATAACAAACAGAAAAGATCGAGTCTTTCCAAACGCCAATCCAAATCTACGGTACTACGAGAAACGGTCCCATCGTTGTGCGATGAGAAGTAAATTAAAAAAAAAAAAAAAAACAAAAAAGAAAACGTGTTCCGCTTCCGATACATGCACAAAGTGTACAGATCCATCTGACACGTAGTCGTTGGTTTCGGGAATTAAATTACTAGTTTCATGTGACATAGGCAAAAATGGTGGTAGGTTCAAAGAGGATATTTGTAGCCTCCTGATTTGTGTACAGACTGGTTTAATATTTAGTACGTTTTGTCAAGAAATTCACGGTAGTATTAAAAAATAATCGAAAATATTCCACAAAAATACTGATTGAACCCAGAACGTTTGAATGTTCCTACGAATGTTGGATGGACAGAAAAATAAATTTTTTTTAAATACAAAAGATGTTCTACGTGAATCGAGTATCACATTACATACGTTAAGTGCAATAAGAGGACTGCACGATCGACAAATGAATATTTTAAGAAATGTTATTCCCTTTGCGTTGTTTTTGAATTTTTTCTGAGATTGCGCCCATTTTCTTGATGATTTTCAAAATTGCAGTCGTTCAACCCGCGTATGCGTCACATTTTCGAATCTCATGATTTTTGGCCTAGCATAAGGATTCTACTGACCTGGTATACTATACAGGGACACCGAGCTGTCTCTAGAGAAGCGTGCCGAGCCCCCAAGACTGCCGAGGGGACTCTTACCGCATTGGTAACTGCGAAGCGGCTTGGCTGGTGCCACACCGCCACCACCTATCCAACCATTCAAACCAAAAACCAATATACCATGTACCCAAACCCAGGAAGCCACGACACTTCACCGTTCTTTCGTAGCCCCGGCAAAATTGCAACGGCGTACTCTTTTTTTTTTCGTTGTTTTATTCTTTTTTATTAAGGAGTTGTATCTAGTTGTGCTCGGGACAATTCGAGGATTTTCATTATTCTTTTGAGCCATTTCATATCAACATTTTATTGGAATGAACTACACGCTATTGATTACTAAATATTTTCAAGTATTTATATAAATTATTTAATGAACTAAATTTCTCTACTTGACGAATGTGATTGTAGTCCCACAATACTTCTTTGTAATCATCACTCACGGTTAACATAATGACTCTAAAACTCATACGACATATATAAACAAAAAACTAAAGCGTTTCGTCAATTAAATGCTATATGCCATTTGTGAACGAAGGGTTTAGTGGAATTATGATTTTAAAAGAATTGTCAAGTTTTCCGGAAAGCTCGATTTCAAAGATTGCAATAATTGTTTTTTTTATAAATAAAAAAGATGTAAATTTAGAGCAAAAAATATTTATTCGTTTTAGATTAAGCGATTATTAATTAGAAAGAATCGTATTGATCGAGTCTAAGTTTTTACGGATGGAATGAATTTTTTTCGATTTATATAGAGTCATCCGTTTTAGTGCCATTTGGGTAAAACGTTCTATGGATGATGTAGTTTGGGAGAAAGCAAAAAAAAAATACAATGTTGCAACCCAAAAACTAGATATAACCCCTTGATAAGTGAGCAGGCTACTCTGATGGGAAACAATTACCGCACGTGTCATCTCTCTCAGAATGCAAATAAGCGCATCCCATTTTTTTCAGTTCGTATTCTTTCATGTTTTCATTAAAAATGAACGTACTTGACCTTAATTATTTATACGGAGGCTGAAATGAGATACTTTGCTCTTGAACGATGAAAAGTTATAAAAAATTAGGCCGATTGAGAAAACGAATTAAAAAATTGTTAATTTCGTTACCTTGTGCAGATTTTGAACTCTTTTTTTGGAGGTTAGGTTGGAAACATTACGGTGGGTATCCGAATCGTCAGTAAAAAAAATCATGAAACAACATTGTAAGAATGGTGATAAAAAAATTAATCAGTGTCTATCCGTCTGATTCAGACTGTCAGTGATATTTGATTTTTGAGAGAGCAATCATAAACATTTAAGATTCACCTAATTACGAAATTAGTCGTTTTCATCGCACCGGGTTAATTCGTCGTTAATAAATCGTAACTTTGTATCCCATATTGTTTATCCACAATTGCGACGTACGAAGCATTATAAAACGAAAATATAGCGTGCTCGCAATCAAAGAAAAAGTTCCGTCTTCTCCACGCGCCAGCAATGCATTAAAATGCAACGAAATCAGGAAAAAGTTAGAATTTTCAATGAGTTACAATTTGTAAAGAATTGGATAGAAAGAAGTCTTCCATTTTTATTTTTTGTTTCTACTCTCATGTTCATTGAAAGTTCTAAAAATATTCCTCGCTGTGCAAATCGAAACTAAGCCCACTATCGAAAAAGCTCATGCACGTTTTCTTGATGTAAGCATTAAACATAAATTGGGTGAATTAAGCGAAAATAACTATTTTGCAAATGCATGCAGCAAACTCAACTTTTTTACACGCTTATACGCTCTGACAGCCCGATTTCGAGAACTGTGCTTCTTTGCCAGGGATCTAAAGGTTGACTATTTACTGCGTCGTTTCGTTATGTGTGTTCGTGCGCGATAATAAAGTCGATAAGGTTTACTACAATAATACTAAGGATATCATTTTGTAAGCTTGTATCGAAGATTGGGTGGAGCGAGGTCACTCGAACGCGGGAAAACAGATTCCAAGATTCAGATCATTGCTGTTATGAATAAAAACGTAAAATCACAACAAAATTGCATCGACACATTTTGTTTGGTTAGTTGACTCTGGTAAGTTTTGATGAAAAAAAATAGCCTGCTAAAGTGGGACTGATAAAATCGAATGCAATACTGGCAATCGCCAAAAATTGCAATAAACGCAGTTATCTGTCAAATCTATATGAATGTAAAACGAATCCTCTAAAACAAACAAAAAATATCGTTTTTTACGTAATTACTGGAAATACCATCGAGAAAAAAGTTAAAAAATGAGGCGATCCTGGATTTTTATTTTGGAATCATGTCGAACGTATTTAGCGTCATAAATAGCGTATTGAATAATGAATTTAAACTCAGAAATGTCAATTTTCCAGTTTCAATAATAATTTAAGCGAAATTCGACGATGTTGACATTTGCTTGATTGAGGTTTGTCAGCGACTATACATTTGTATCAACCAAAAAAGTATCAATGTTCAAACGTAACAAAAAGTTTACTCAATTCTTAAATTTAATGAAACATTTTCTTCATTTTTAAAGTTAATAAAACATCTTCTCAATTTTTGAATTTAATTGGTACATTTTCTCAATTTTTACATTAAATTGGTTCATTCAGATGTGAATTTTTTAAATTCATCATTAAAGTCAAACTCAAAGAGCCTTTCACAGTTCCAACAAAGATACGGAGCCAATTACGTTGCGTCAAAATCAGCAATAATCGCAAAAGGGACAATCGGTTTTCCCTGATCTGTCGATGATCCAAGGCACGATAATTCGTTACAATTATTTATAGAGACAAAGAAGAACCTTACCCGGTGTACCAAGAGGCTTTGGCTGTGTTGGAGTGGCATTTGGTCCAGCTACGACGGACGAAGTCGCTGGACTGTATGCCCGCATTAATGAGCCACCTCGTGGTAATGTACTGCTGCCTCCCATATAGTACCGGCTGCCCGATGTCGAATTTTTCGATGTCTGGAAAACATTACAGAATCGACGATTAATTAACGGAACCGAGAACGTGTCATACTGATAATCCAATGAAGGTTTCACTGCGCTGACATTCATTCATTTTGGACATGGACGGTAGTTTTGTTTCGTATTTGAGGCAGTCAAAAATCATCAAGTTTACAAAAAAAAAATTGCGCATCCAAAAAGTGGCGATTAGACATCTGGTGGCGGAAAATCAAATTATACTTATGGCAATGCCTTCGATGAGAATTACACGTAGTCATGCGATAAAAAAAGTTTAATTTCGGAAAACATATATATATATATATATGTGAACATCGAATTTGCGAATTTTTCTCCGCGTGAAAACAAACAAACGCGAAAACACATTAAACGCGATGTGAAAAATAGCAAGAGCTCTTCGAGTTAGGAATTGAATTAGAAGTGCGTCTCCACAACTTTCCGATTTTCAAAATAAAATAATTTTGGAAATGCGGATAAGACTGATCAATTAGAAGGTCAGATGAAATCCGTAAAGATTTAACAAGTGACTTTAGGCACAAACTTATTTTTACTGGTAAATAACAGAAGATACTGAGAATTACAGCCACACATGTTTCCAACTGTTTTCAACGCAGCTTTGCTAGTGTAAATTATTGCTTAAACAGTGCAAATAATATCAAAAATTAAAGATAAAAATTAAAATAAAAATCAAGAAATCGCAAATGCAAATTGACCACATTCAGGTTTTCCTTTGACAACATTAGGTTTGGTATCAGCCTAGTCAGAAATTGTAATAATACTTATCATATTATAGAAATTAGCTCTAAACTACATCACTGATTTCGTTTGACATTCCTCTCATGGCCTCTTTGCTTTCTAGGCTCCGTCCATACGACAGATCCTAATTGGATTTTCATCTTAGACTTTGTCACTACACGCTTGAATGCAGCACGTATTGTGCAATACTGTAATCAGTACAAAATAAAAAAAAACGAAACAAAAAAAAAGTGACTGTAAAAATCGCGAGACGAGAAATGCAAATTGCTGAAACGAGAATTAGAAAAACGTTAGTAAAACAGATGGAATTTTAACTCAAGGAAAGTGTGGCCGGGAAACACTCTCGGACGCCGCGCGGTTTTCTTACGCGAGCAATGAGTCGAACGTGCGCCACTCGAGCGTCTTGAAGCCTCGTGAAACATCGTTCACACTCCAAGGAGTGCCAGGGAATTTGTTAATCCCCTGACGTTGAAAAACTCACGTAAAAACTGCCACCAGCGTTCGCACTGACGTACGATGCAGTCGCATCTATTATTCGCTGCGAGATTTTACTGATTCACCGCGTGTGAGTTTTTCCCTTCAATAGAAAATGGAAAAATTTCCGCAATAAAAGAAAACGCACTTTTTATCAGGTATACCGCATAACGACACTGGATCTGCTGATGGAAAACTGTGTGAAACTTTTCTCCAAGAGTGTTCCACGCTCTGATGTAAGTCCCATTAAATTAACCCTTAATGCATTCGAACGGGGCCTACGTGAACGGTAGCAGGTCTGCCGAATATGGCAAATGAGCCGATTCTTTGTATATATCCTACAGCCGTTTGTAAATCTGCGCTTGCACCTGAACCTGCACTTGTACAAGAACATACACTCGTACGTGAACCTGTCCTCATATCAATTTATATTTCTGTCATTGCGCAGACGTGTTCCGTTTACGGACTCGTTCACGGTCGAGGAACGGTCTAGATCTTCAAGTTTTTCCCCTGGGACAATTAATACATTTTTTTCTAATCACGAGGATGAGCATTTCAAAGAAAATAGCATTTTCAATTATTTACTTGGAAGGGTTTACTTTGATCGAAGCGGTCTGAAAAAGTTGATGATGTTGATCCATCATTGGGATCATCATCATATTTTCAAAAATCATATTTTTCAATCGTATGGACAATATAATTTTGGATAATATCTACAATAAGAAACAAAAAAAAGGATTACATTTTACCGATAAAAACTTTACCCCATAAAAACGTCTTGAAATAATCGATGGTTTTGCATTTCGGGATAATTTCAAATTTAAACGATAACGAAAATTCCTCGGAGGTTCGAACGAACTTTTAAAATTGAATATGTGAGTTATATAAGTACTTAAAAGTACTCAGTAACTAGTATATTCGTTGTGCGTGACTGGGTTCATAATGGGAAAACTGGAGTGAATTTTGATGTACCTGTGTGAAACGTTCTCTTCATTCTCGATAGTTTTCTTTTTCTTCAGTACACAAAATTTATTAATGGCTGCATGTTATAAGAATCGATTTAAAGGAGCAACATTTGTGTTTACCGTGACGATAGGAGATGGGAGGTGGTGCATCATAGAGCAGCAAATTCTCTCACGGCAATTGGCAGTTTGCGAGTTCGTGTCTTCGCATATAAATTGGATTGGTTCGTGCTCTTCGCGAACTATCGGTATCAGCTACTAGGGTATATGGAATACCAATACAGATACATCGCGGTTTTAATTTCCATATATCTCAACGATCGAGTCCGCCTATCTCGTACAGGCGGATATTTATAACGCGTTTTAGCATAATTCAACAGAT
Organism: Ophioninae sp. B BG-2022a; assembly: GCA_030522765.1. Taxonomy (NCBI): domain Eukaryota; kingdom Metazoa; phylum Arthropoda; class Insecta; order Hymenoptera; family Ichneumonidae; species Ophioninae sp. B BG-2022a. The sequence goes on from JAPYZJ010000009.1 coordinate 55,451, forward strand.
TCATCATTACATCCGGTAATCTGGGATCTATTAATTGTCTATGGTGTTGAGCGTTCTAGATCAAGATAGGATCTATTCGAAGCCCGATTCAATGATTTAACAATTAATCCAAGGATTTATTTATCGCATAAAAGTATAATGATATTAATTGCATTCATATATTATTCTATAAAAAAACTACAATTCCCGAAATTTTGAAGTACCTTGGCAATTTGAGGGATTGTATTTTTTATAGAATAATACATGAATTATATAATAATAAAAATACACGTACAACAATTATGATAATAATAATATATTAAATGTTTTAGGTCCTTTTCATTTGATAATTTAGCAGTTGTAAACATACGAATGTATATGTTCATGTTTGCAAAACGAAAAGAAATAAATCGCTGCCAATTCTGGAAATATGTTATCATTAAAATTTAAGACCAAGGTCAGCTAGTTAGGATTCAAGTGGATAGACGCACCGTTGCGTTTGGTTAGTTTAGACAATAACGAAAGATTTATTTGTACGAGGACCATCAATCATAGGAAAAGTCAATATATATTGAGTTTTTGAGTCATTATAGATAATAACAAGGTGATCTGAATGTACCAATTTAATTAAAAAATTGAGAATTTTTCTTTACTGACACAGCCGTACATATCTTCCAACTGGTCAACAAAAACATGCTTTATTTTTAATTTTGAAGAAACATCAGTCCAAAACATGCCGATATCGTCGAATTTAATTTCAGTTATTATAGAAAGAGAAGAAGTTAATATTTCTCAGTGTTAATTTTGTATTTTATTATTATTAGCTGTTGTATAAGTTATTTGTAAGGCTAAACATATACGACACGAATTAGCATTTTGAATCCACGATTCTCTCATTTTGCACTAATTTTATACTCGACGGTCCATCCAGTAATAGCTTAATAGAGGTCAATCAATTATCGAGTTTCAGTTTTAAGGATCGCTACAATAATATATTTTTATAATTTTTTTCAATAATCTGCAGTAATTAAGAGATGTAGAATATACAAATTTTGTATTACGAGACCCTCCTATGTTGCAAATAGAAAAGGCTGAAAAAGTTTGGTATAACTATTCGTGAAAGGATTCAAATAAAATTATCAATACAAGTTTCCATGGAATTTTATGCAAGAGAGAAAATAGTTCTATTTTCGAAATAAAGTCTGTATTATTGGCGTATGCGGTAATAGATGTTCTTTCCTTCTTGGATTTCCCACAATTATACAGTCTCGCGATTCGTTCTTATTTCACGATTTTATTTTGCAACCGCGGTAATCGGTTGATCGGGACTCGTACATTATTTAGAAGTTTCATTTTACCGTTTCTTTGAATGCTTCTTGCGGTAAGTTTAATTCGAGACAATAAAAAAAACGTAATTAGATTATGTACGTCAAAGGCGTGAGTCGCGAGTTATATGTTTCTGGCGAATAGGGAATTGTACAGCGGTTTGGAAAAATGTAACACAATAAGTTACGAGAAAAGAAATTGCCGCAAATAATTCGCGTTGATTTCCGGATTGCAATGTACGTAAGACATTCGAGAATTCTACGATGGCTATCTGATTTTCTTTCAATTTTTTTAGTCTTACGCAGACTTAAATTTAACCAAATTAGACTTTTTAAAAAGTTTGATCCTATAAATTTAGTCAAAAATATCACGCTCATTTGAAGGCCAGGGTATTAACATAGAAAAATTAAGGATGCTGATTGCATTTTTCCCCGTGTCATTAGTATCAAGACGATTTAGTAGACAAATGTATAAAATTAAAAAAAAATCATTTTCGAAACCCCATTTGCGTATTCTATATTTTTCATTGAAAATGTCGAATAAACTTCAAGTTTTGTTTTGGCTTTAGAAATATAATCTTTTGACGAATTTCGAAATGATTAAATACTTTCAACATTATTGAATACATATTTTCGATTTCGAAGAAACGAATAAGTCATGACGATAAAGGTGAAATATTGTGCAAGATTTTCGTTCGGTGTCATACCAGAAAATTAGTATAAACCAATGATAATAGAGTCGAGATGTGCATGTTTCGAAATTTTTTCTCTTTCGCCTGAATTACCGGAAACATAAATATATTCACTCGATTCTACATTTTTTGTTTACTTCCATAGCATGTCTTCGAGCCTAGTAAACTACTGAGAGGTGGATGCTGATTCTGCATAAAACAGACTCGTTCGACTAGTTTCCATCGTTCGAACGGACGTACGCCCAATCAAGTATCTTTCACATTTTCGATTATATCAGCATCAATACAAGCTTCGAATACATCGATGCTGGGATGTTTCTGCAATTGGGCCACAATGCGATATCGAAAAGGTCACGGTTTATGCCGTTGCACTATTAACGTTTCTTCGGCTCGAGTCTCGTTGGATCGACCTTAAAAAAGAGATCGTATCCGCTAAGACGTCGAGTGAAAAATAAATAATTACTTTGCAATGCTGAAAGGAAAAATGGAATATGTAACGAGTAAAAAAAATTCAGAAAATCTTTCAAAAAAGTCTATTTTGATTACGACTGTAACAAGTTTCATCCAACGTTATATATTTCAAAAAAACTCCTTTATGTTTGTTTCAATTCGACCGGATATTCAACATCGAGTGTAGCCTTGAGTCCCTCTCGTCCAACTAATCCCTTACGAAATTACTTACAACCGCTTTGATTATGAATATTTTCACACGTAATTCCGTACACAACGTTGTCGATTCGCATACGATCAATAGGCCAAACGATTTTTCAATAAATTCATTTATTCTTTCAACGAAACATTATTTAAAGAAACCCTGATTTTCAGACGGTCACAGTCCAACCCCCTTGTCCACGATTCGTTGAATCCGTCACATTCTTTTCCATTACACTTCACGGAATACTTCACGCTGCAAAATATTTCCGTTCGCCATGAATAATTCCGCATAAAATTGAATAAAATTGTAAATAAAATTCACAACAGGCGCGATAACGATTACTGAACCTTTTTTTGGGGTGCTCGTATGGGAAGTTGAGAATAAACAACTGCGTTCGAAGAATGAGGATCCGGAAGTGTAATTTTCTCATCTCCTCCCGTATCTTGTTACGTAAAACGTGGAAACTCCATGGTGGAGTACGAGACTGGTTAGTGTCGAAGCAAACAGGCCGTAGAACAAACCGAGTGCCGTAGCAACATGGCACGCTCGCGAGACTTACTGGACTGTTGCGGCGACCAAAAACAGAGGGACGGTACATCAGCAGAAGTGTCACAAGAAACGCGTGCGACGGCGTTGTTCGATGAGCGCGTTTACTACTCACTGTCTCATCACTGGTACAGGAATGTCATCGTTTTACGAGTTGTGAAAGTATTATGATAAGCGATGTACCTAGAGCTAGTGGACAAATACGCCGAGCGTACGCGTGCGCTCACAGACGCCTACAGACACGTGTTTTCACATAGAAATTTACGTAGCTGAGCGTAGCTGAACGTAAAGTACATATAGGTGGACCGTGTAAAGTGAAACGTGTCATGCGTGCTGTGTAAGTAGGTGATGTCGGATCGATATATCGTCCATGGTGTCGAGGATGCATAGGTGAAAAACGAAAAGAAAAATATTTTTAAAAAAATGAAAAGAAAAAATACATCGTTGATGAGAAAGACGAAGCGTGGAAGGACGAGTGAAAGTGCTTCAAATTTAGTTCGCTTTGGTAATCGTTGGACTATGTTTGGATCAAGTCGAAAGGGATACGCATCGATAAAGCAAACGAAATCCTTTGATTTCCTTTTTAACTTTAAGTACTCGTGGGAATATGTTAGAATTGAACGATTAAACTGTAATTTCGGAATCGTGAATGTTTCGGGCATCGGCGAATTGGGAAAAATATTTAGGATGATGGAATTACAATTTTTTAAATTAATTCGCGGCTGCTAGGGATATCGAGCGTTCGATGGATGCACAGAAGCAAAGTAATCGGCGAGCTAGTTGCACAACTCAAGGACTTTCGTTGTTCGGTGAAAGCGTCGAGGGAAATTATTATTTCGGTTGTTTTGCGTTAAATGTACGTGTGCCGCGATCCGTATATATTATATATAATTACGACTAGCCAGACCAACAACGGGACAAGACGTGATTATCTTCGCGCCGTATAATCCCGCGAGAAATTCAGGAGGCATTATGACACCGGAAGCAAATAAACGTCAAAATGCAATTTACGACTGATTTTCCGATGAATTTCATTGCACTTGTGATCTAGTTTTTTAGTGATTGTTTTGAAAGTTAATGTTTTTATGAAGTCCCATTGAAATGCGATTTAGAGTTTTTATCCTCATTCACAAAATACGTTTCACGTTTTCCTCTTTTCTTCGTACATTGAAAACAAGTTGATCGCCGTTTTTTTGTTGTTGTTTCGTCGAACTGCAGAATCATTCGTAGACTTGTGATTGCCCAATTGACGCACACGACTACTTTTAATAAAAATCGTCGATTTCAATCGAAATCAATAAACGTTAATGTCTGGTGACAGGGCTGCAAAAACCTCGAGGTTTCAGTTTGAAAATCGTAATTTCACTGGATCGAATTTCCCCGCGGACAAAATTTATCGAATGACGGTAAATCGACAGGCGAGATCAGGGATTATCATTCGAAGGGAGAAAATGGAAAGAGCGATGGAATTTTGGCCGGGGGGTTTCTCGGGGGCAAGCGAGGTCAGTAGGTACCGCACGTTCAAAACGATCGGTAAGGGGAAACAATTGGGTTCCCTCTCAGATCTGTGACCAGTTACAGCAGAGGTGAATCGTGAGGTAGGGCGACCGTGTCGACAAAGTGGCTTGTTTCTTTCTTAACGCTCAGAGCGAGAAGCCTCGTGGCGTTCTGTTCCGATTTTGTGATAATATTCGGTCGGGCGTTTTATTGAGCTCGGCCAGCTGTCCACGGGGAGAGATCGGTCTCTTTTTTTTTTTTCGTAGCACCGTTTTTCGTACGAGCTTCTCTTGTGCCCTCTGGCGAATCGTCGCACCAGTGTACACGACGTACTTATTTGTCGCGTTTTGTCACTAAAACCCGCACGATTCACGATCGTACGTGCCATTCGATAAAGACCGCGAGGACGCAACGTTACCATCGTTAGAACCCTAATAAAAGCGGTTCGGTGAAGAAATAAAGGTAGCGTTTAAAAGTGCTGCGATCAGAGAGATAAAAAAAGCTAAAACTGTGGAGAAAGAGTCCACCGAAACAAACCCAAACAACAATGAGTTCAGAAACGATGAATCGGCGATTCTTAACGACGTTGATCATCGCGATGTTCACGTTCGATTTCGGAAATTACGGAAGTGCTTCGGTGCGAAATACATCGGGCAATACGATCTATGGTCAAGGGATAAATGTCACTCCTATGCACAAAGCTTTGCTGACACAGAGAGGATACATTCAGGTGAGATCCATTCTATTTTTTGCATCACGAATCGATCTCGCGGCAGGCTAAAAATGCACGGCAAAAATATCAATCCTTGTACACATTTGAGGATATAAAACGTTTCCTCGATGGAGAAAAACGAGTTTCGAAAGCTCATGGATTTTGTAATTGTCCATCATCGTGAAACGTCGAAATATGCGATACCCAATGATTTGTTTGATCGAGAACGAGTTATCCGTAAAAAGTCATCGTGCTTTATTGCGCATTAACGTTTCAAGTCCTCCTCGATTTTCTCGTTTATGGGAATGAATAAAAACTTTCGTGGATAAATAAATAAATGAATAAAACTTTCACGTCACGATCGAATAATTATTCGAATATCGCGCATACTCTTTTCTATACGAGGAATGATTTTCAGTTTCTGCGATGGGAATTGCCAGTGCCAGAAATCGAGGAATTCACTTTCTGCGTTTGGGTCAAGTCCACGAACTTTACTTATCCACATTCGATCTTTTCCTACTCGAGTAAGTATTATCGATGAAAAAACAGAAAAAAAACAACCACTTGTATATTTTTAAAGTGCTTACGTATTGAAACACTTAAACGTCGAAAAGAACCAGCCAGCTACCAGCACAGACTGGTTTGAGAAATGCGGACGATTGATGTCTTGCGTGCATTCGCATATTCAAGACGCGTAAAAGCAAAGTGGAAAGTCCAATCGAGAACGATGTACGAGCGTGACAGACTTCGCACTCGAAACTCCGAATCCAACAATTTTCGCCGAAACAGCTACCAAAGTTAACACGAAGTATCAATGTCTATTAGCACATCGATATGTCCAACTAAACGTAATAGAGCGCTTCAACGTATGTAAACAGATGTACCCGTATTTAGCAACGTAGATTATTAGTAGTAACAGACTTTAACGCGCCAGACTTGGACGTGCATAATGCATACTGGCGCGTCTGGATTCAGTCCAAGTAGTAACGGGCTGCATGCGATCAGACAACACGATCTCAGGAGTTTCGCCCCCACGCATAAGTCGGATACCGGTGTAATAAAACGGGACGAGAAAATACTCGAGCCTTCTTTGACAGGAAGTTGTTTCTGGTGTCGATGAGTCATCGGAAATTCGCAACAATTTTCTTTCGATTTCTAACAGCAAATATGTTCCTTTCGGAATCAGCGTGAAACTCCGTTACCTGCTTCCGAATTCGCATAAATTTTAAAATATGAGAAATACAATATGATTGTTGTTACGTAATATATATTCTTTGTGTATATGATTTAAAATATCATAATGTTTACAATTATAAAAAATATTACGTGATATAATATTTTATAATATTATAAATGGTATTATGTATAAAGTATCAATAAGCTATAGATAAAATATTAAGTATATAGTATAATTATGAATTTTTTGCTGAGCTAGCAATTCTGCAACTTTGAAACGTTAATAGAAAGCATCCACCATGCCACGGCTTACCAATCCAATTATTACGTTAGGCATAATTTGGGAGAACATATCTCACGGTTTATTATCTTTTAGAAACTTATGCCTGTGACTGAGCGGTTCTGTTTGGAAGTTTTCAATATTTAGAATTAGGTCAGGCCCGTATATCGGTTGTAAAACTGATAATGAGAGTACGAGTAGTAATAGTCTGCATGGGATCAGGAAAATTCGTTAAAGGTGCACATACAGTGTAATCTTTGATACAGAAAATAATTAATAATTGGGGATATTGGAAAGCTTCGCTGATAAAAAAAAAACAGAATTAGAATCATTCATAGGCATTGATACAAAATGGCTTGGAAATCGAGGAAACGTAGTAGTGACAGACGAAAAAAAAACGAGAAATTACCGTATAACTTCAATGGCCACAGTTGTCTCGTAACATTTAACACCAGAATAAGCATACAAATTAATAAAACTTCGTTTGCCAAGTGAACATTGGAGGACTCCGTAACGTTCTCATTATTCTCGCTAATTAGGTTCTCGGAGATAATTACAATTCAGCTTCAAGGCGCACGCGCTCGTTGTACGATGATACGTTAGGCTCTGCAAATTTTGCAATGCCCGAGAACTCGTCCACACTTTTTATAATCCGTCTCGTCTATTGCAGTCATGCACGAACTTTTTTTAACTCGTTAAACTGAATTATATTGATCCCAAATAAACTAGTTCATCTTAAAGTTTGTCGATGCAATATTTCCAAATGATTCATTTTATCGTTGCCCATAGTATATTACTTATTCACTCAATAACTCGATTATTTATTAACTTAATAACTGTTTATAAAAGCATTTCGAATTTTACTGCATCTTGGTGTATTTAAAAAATTTCCTGATATTTAAAAACCTATTTTTTCAGGGAATTAATTACTAGATGGATCATCGGACAGAAAGTTATTAAAAAATGGGATAATCGTAGATTTGCGAGCCTAGATCTTGTCGTACATGTTTAACGTTACAAATAATTAACTTAGTAATAAATTAACTCTTACAAATATTCATTTTAGTCTTTTTATACTCTTATAAATAAAGTACAAGTCGATATTATTGTCGAGGTTTCCTGAGGTTTTGTCAGTGCGTGCACATTTGTTTCAACTGTTCAACAAAAAAATGTCTCTATTTTTAAATTCAGTTACGACTTTTTGTAAGTTCAATTAATACGTTTCGATTATATCATAATCATAAAAAAACACAATACTTCTTGACTTTTCCACTGATCACTAATCATTCATGGTTTAATTATATCTTTTATCTTTTATCAACATTTATTTTACTTTTGATCTTTTAATTTATATTTAACAAGCATTTATATTTTACTATTGTATAAACTGACTGTCAAAACCGACAACGCAGTTTATTATGCAATATAATCTAATCAATCTTTTGACGCCAAATATTGATTATATAATATTTTCAGAATTCGAGGTAATTGAGTTTCATTCGTTTTGCAGTCATTACCATCTTCAGGAGTTGTTTTTCCATATTCAACCGTGTTAGTTTAATATATTTATAACTCCTAATTCAATCAGTGAAAAATTCTAAAACAATCCATATATTATGTTTCCAAAAAGATCTATAAATCCCCAAATTATCAATAATTTTTGCGATTGTTTAACACCCGTCCAGTAGTACCTTAAGAAAGTACGAAATATTGTGCGCCATAACGTGAAGAAAGGAAAAAAGGCAATTGCCTCGATATTGCTGGCATGAGGCGAGGCATTTCGATGAAAAAAAAAAATTGAGCAAACGTTACCGTAGTGACGTGACGGTGCGAGGTCGAGTTGTTTCGGAGCAAAAAAAAAACACATTCAGACTATTCAAGTCACCAGTTTCGATTGCACAACGCAGGGACTTACTCGGGTCGTTTTATAAGGAGACTACAAGTGCACGATCGATGTTGGAAAATTTCCCGCACGTAACACACGATATAGTTTTTTTTTTTGTTTAATTTGCAGAAAACGAAAAGGACAGACTCGTACGAGCTTGGGTATCATCACATGGCCGGAGCGTTAATCTCGAGATAGACAATATTGAAATATTCTCATATTCAACGAACATTGAGGAACACCGTTGGTATCACATCTGCGAGAGCTGGGATAACACGGATGGACGTTACGCTCTGTGGATCAACGGCCAGAAAAAGATCGACGGATACGCCGTGACGGTACACTTTTCACGTTCATTCGGTTTATTCATTTTTTTTTTCATCAATCATAAATATGTGTAACGTTAAAGCTTGATCGTTAGAATGCGGTATCATTTTCGACCCTTTTATTTATGTTTATAATTATCCAAAGCATCCTTTTACAAATTGGCGTCCTCATTTTTGAAATAGGAATTCGTTGAAACTTTCCAGTAATTTTTGAACAGTAAATCGAATAGGAAAAAATTGGGTAATTGGAAAAAAAATTGAATATATATGGTGAAATAAATTATTGACGAGATTCATGTTTTCATAATTGAGGGAATCGAATTTATTAATTTCCATTAATCATGAAAAAAATGAATTTCATTGCATTTTAATTACGATGCAATCTTGAACGTCGTAAATACGTGGAAAATGATTTATTCACAAATACTTTATGAACATTTACCAGTTACAGCTTGTGATCGAGATTTGTTTGAATTTATCCGAAATTTCAAGTTATCAAAGGTTTTGTGAGCTCTACGTTACAACTTGGATGAGTATCCTAGGTGGACCACTTTGAACAAAAAGAATTTTTTATGCCACTTTGTTTTTACATTTTACAGTTAGAATCTTTCTTGTCTGAAGTATGAAGAGTTCATGCTTTCCTACAGTTCTCTACCTTATCATAAACCGCATATAACATGGTCATAAAGGTGAACTAGTGAACGAATCAAGAGACAGGTGGCTGCTCGTGTATCTTTCGAGGCCATGCATGTGACTCCTTGGATAAGCCTTTACGAATACCTACAATTTCCACTGCTTGCAAAGAAATATATCGACTCTTACTTACCAAGGCTTGGTTATTGATGTTTTTCAGTCCAGCCCATTTTTTAGTCTATCAGAAGCTTGATTTAGATCAGATCTAACTGTTTCGAAAGTTCGTTTCTTCTATTATAAAAATGTTACTCGTTATAAAATATTAGGTTGAAGTTTGCAACAGAATTTTTCTTTCACTTCCCCATTTTGATTATCAGCCAAAATGATATACGAAGTTTTATTTAAAAAAATCAAGCTAAATGAAACTTCAAAGGGATGTCTACATCACTTTTGTAGAACGAATCTGTGGACATTTGAAACTCCAAAAAAAAAAACAAAAACTCATTTTCGTTACTTTTCAACGATGCAAACTTTATTGACACAAAAATTGCTTGGTATATTTCGATCTCGATGCTAATCGTATCAATTGTTTCCATAGATGGCAGGCCACGTCATACCGAGTGACGGTGACATAGTACTTGGCCAAGAGTACACGGATTTTGACAAGGGTCTGGAGGAAGGTGTAGAAGGTGCCGTTTTAGGCTTTAATCTTATTCTGTCATCGGCCTTCGAATCGACAAGGTCAGTTTTCGAAAGGTACAAGCCTGATGACGTCGGACCTCTGAGGGATACAGATTTGATCGATTACGAAGCACAATTATCGGTCCCGATCGACAGTCCTCGAAGTTATCGACGAGTCGACAATGGAGATCCGGTATTCGTCAGGATTCCAAACGCCCTTCGAAAATCTGAGGTCAAGTCTGGTCTATACGGACCGGTGAACAATTCCCCCGAAGTTTTGAGGATTCGGCATGTTCAGCCCGTGGAATCACGGAATACCCAAAAATCTATTTTTTTCGGTAACTCGGAACTTCGAAATTCGTTCGAAACGACACTCGGTACAGAACCACTCGGACAGCAACTGGTGGAGACCACTTTTTATAATTGTCAATTAGGCCGTGGAAGTCCACGCATCGGCGGTAAATTGATGCTCATCTCGTGGACTAGAACACCCGTCAAAGTTTTCGGTGGCGCCATTATCAAAAATGCTAAAAACGATTGCGGCAATTTTTAATGGCGGCAGTTGTCAAGTTTGACGATTTTTTGAGAATCGAAATGATCTCGAATGTCAAATGATGGATAGCTCATTATTTAAGCAATTGGCTCGAAACGCATGGAAGTACTTCCTTTTATTTTAGTTATCGATATGATGATCGCGAGGAATGTTGTATTCTTCGAACTGGGAAGTATGGTTCGGACGTGAATAATTTGCCATGATAATTTAAGAAGCTCGAGCTTGTTGCCATAGTTTGTGAAGTTGCTGATTAAATGACCGGCAACTGGCTGGCGAAGGATAGACACGTGATTGATGTCAAGATTGTAAAAAAAGCCATATTTTCGTAAGATATTCGTCCGAAGACTCCGCAATATTGATTCTATTCAATTTATAGACAAAATAAAAATCATTGCTAATCTCGTAAAAGTGGACGAAAGGAAATTATATTTTTATGAAAAATTTGAAAATAAAAAATCAGGAGAAATGAAAAAGAATGTTATTTCCAACATACGTTGATGATACTTTCCAGATGTGGAAAAGTCCACAATTACCACAATTGCATCTACGCAATCGCTAATGCAATGGAATACCTACAGTCATCTTAAAGTAGGAAATTGATAGCACGATTTATCGTTTTATCAACGAATTCATGTACAAAACCCCTGTCAAGTATTTATGTACAAACTTTTTTGTTTCTAAGTATTATAAATACTAACTATTGCGAGTTTAATCTAAAAATAAATGTTTAGTATCAGTTCAATAATATGTCGTCCTATTTATGTACCAGAGGGAATTTTGTTGTCAAAGGAACGTGTACAGCTCTTGGAAAAGTCAGCTTGTTGGTGGAGGATTGATAAAGTTTAATAAATACGCCGTTCATATTCATGGTTGTTTATTTTCCGTTGGTGAATACCCGTTGAAATTAAATTTCTCCCACTCCTAGCAAACATAGCGAAATTCAAACGCACCTCTTCAACATAAAGTTTGATAAAATAATTTTCATGCTCTTTTTTTATATTTTTTGCGTTTGCTCCATTTCTTTAGACCGTAATGGAGACTCTACAAACTGCCATAATGGTTATTACATGTTTGCATCGAACTGAAGAGCTCTGAAATATTTCTCGATATTCGAAATACTTGAATGGTTTCAAAGTTTCTTTTTCCCTAGTAATATTATTCATATCCACCAGGTTTGACCGAAGCAACGTCGCAGCTCTATCGTATCATTCCATTCTTCATTATTGATTATTCATCCACTTGTTAATTCATTATCGATCTATTTATTATTTTTTACTTTTTACTTAAAGATGACACACATAAACTTTGAATATTTAAAATTTCAAAAGATAGGGGAAAAACTCAAAAGCTTCAAGGGCGTCATCAGTTTTCGAACAATGGTAAATTCTCAATTTTTACATTTTGTAACGAATTTTAATTGGTTATCGAATCTCAATTACTTAATCAAATTAGTTTAAAATAAGCATCAGCTTAAAAAAAATAATGGATCTGATAAGAAACGGAAGACTGGTCATTGTTTTTTGATAAATAATTATTTCTTCATGGATTTTTGTATTTAGTTATATATTGGTCGGTTTAACGATGTTCCGATACATATTCTGTTAATCGAGACGTATTTCGAAACGCTATTATCATATCCGGTTGAACGATCGAAATTTAATTGCGCGCTCGATTGAATAACTGCAATGACTTCTTTATATATTGAATCCAGCAATAAAATCCTCATTTTATCATAAGTAAAAAAACAAGGTCGCAAGAAATTTCCGTACATCCGTACCTAAATCACTTACAAAACAAACCGTTGAAGTTGTTAATTGCATCATCACCGTTTGTACATTGAGCAAAGAAAAAAATGAAACTTTAAGCTCCAGTAATTCCTCCAGATTTCCCTTTCCCTAAAAGTCGGTGATTGAATGCTTCATTTAAAAACTACTTACGAGTAGATTTACATAAGTGGAAGTTGGTAAACACCGCTCAGCTTTAGTTTCGTTCAGCCAATTTTTATCTTTCTCCATTTATGCTCCTCTTTGTTTATCGTGCACAAGGAATGCGGCTATTACTGTATTTTTCATATAATAGTGCCCGCGGTCTCCGAGAGAATATTCCACCGTTCAAGTTCAAGGCGAATGAACGAAAGAGAAAATAACCGTTCACACGAAAGGAAATATTTCACTGCATGTGGGCTGTGTTTTTCGGCCTGCTCCCATTCGAAAAACGGTCACAAAAATATTTACGAGTGAATGTAAAAATAGTTGAAAGATCCAGTAATGAAACGTAGAGCAACGAACGGTACATTAATGGTTGTCAAGTTAACGTTGGTTAATTCATGGTTGTCATTAGGAATGATTGACAGGTTTATTAACGCGAAAGTGCTATTGTTTGGTCATTCTCAATAGCATTTTACAAGCATCCATTTAACTTTACTTTTCGTAAGATATAAAACGGAAAATCAATATTTCATCCACGTCCAGAGTATCTGGGGCTTTGAATTTTTATAAACGTGCAGCTGAGAGGTGACGGTGAATGATTCAACTTTGAAAAGATCTATAAAATCAATTAAAGACTAAAAAAGTAGAAATTTATTTATATGTAAAAATATGTTTTTAAAACTAGCTTTGGTTGAAGTATAATAGAAAATAATTTTCTACTTTTTAATAAATATATTTTCAATTGCATTTCTTAAAAAATTATTTTATAAAACAAGATTTTATTTAATGTACCTCTCACGTAAAAGTAAAAAAGTATACATCTACTTTTAATAAATAAAATCGTGGGCCCTCAAAATATATGTATATCATTTTTTATTTACATAAATCCGTTAACATAACTGTAGTCAAGTTGCTATTAAACAACCATACATTTTTTAAATAAAAATTCCAAAACTGAGTATAAACTTGTGACAATAATTTCTCTAATGACTATTGTGCCAAATTAAATACGGTTAAAGAAACAGAAACTGATGGAATTGCTTACATATTTAAAAACGTTGAGCGTCCAAGATTTTATCTATAGTCACATGTAAAAAGAATGTAATGAAAAAGGCTTGGGAAATAATTATTATTATCCACTTTTCATCGTCTGTGTATGCAAACGAAGAAAAAAACAAAAAATTTTTACTTTTTTTTACTTTTTGACATTTGTGTATTCAAAAGCAAATCACAAGCGAATCCGGTAACCAAATGCTCGGCAGGATTACAAGTCTAATAGCACAAAGATTGTAAAAATTGCAATGACCGTGCACACCTGACTTTCTCTTGTCACGATCCACCAGGGTAAATTATTTGACACCATAAAACACCGATATCTTTGTGCGCTGGAGGCAAATTAGTTTCTCACGTTGAATATGTGCTACAGCTGTCGTTTATCACACAAGCGTATTTCACGTCTCACGTATTGTCTTTTTTTTCTCACGAAAGTGCTATAAATCATTTCGGGAGTTCTCCTTTTACTACCGCGCCCTAGATGCATTACTATTCGCGCATAATTTTTAGAATTAGAGTAATCTTTAATATTTAAAAATTATTAGATTTTATTTCAATTTGTCCAATTTATATAGACAAAAAAAGATTTTCTAACATAGAAATCTAAAAATTAAACTGATTATGATATTTTGTATAAAGTATACAGGGTGTCCCACGTAATAATGTCATCCTTGAAATGGAGAGTTGGGCGTGAAATTCTGAGTCGATTGATATAAGCATTTATGGTTCCCGGATCAACCCCTGAATTGTTATTAATTTTGAAAGGCAGCCAATCAGGCGCGCCCGTTCAGCGGGCTTGGCCTCGAAATAATTATTATATTTAGACGTTTAGTGTCATATCGCAGGTCCATGGCGATGTATTTTTATACCTTGAAGACAAATCCACAATTTAATTTACATTTAACTCTCCATTTCTAGGAAAAAATGTTAAAAAATATTCTAGAAAGGTTTTTTTGCGTTTTCCCAGTCTAATTTTGCACTTTCGGCAAAAACTTGGGCATATTCGTAATCAGCAGAAAATTTCTGATAAAATAGACTCTTTTAAAAGTTCAAAAACGAAAAAATATATTTTTCGACTTTCCCGGCCACTTTTCCGGAATCTCATAAATCACGATTTATGAGATATTTCAAAAGGTCGTAGAGTGAGATTTTTTTGTGCGATTGAGATTCATAGGCTGAGTTTGGAAAAGGTTTTTGTCTGACTTAAATAATGGCGTTAGCTTCGTATCGATATCTTGCATAGTTTTCCCGAAAAATCCACTTGAAAAACCGCAAAAAAAGAGTCAAAGGGGTATGTATGGAAAAATTGGAAAAAATCGATGGTCCAAGTTTGAAATTCTGCCAAAAATCGAAAAATCATGGGAATTGAGTTATTAAAAAAGTATTTTGAAGAGAAAATCATAAGGAAGAGATTGAGTAGAGAGTGGAGTGCCAAACCCTAAAGGAAAAAAAGTTATCGATGATAGAGTGAAAAACTTTTTTTGCCCTAAAATCCAAAAAAATGTTGGATTTAAAATAGTTTTTAAATGGTCTATTTTGATGTAATTTGATCTTCTGAGCACGAATTTACCATTATTTCCGCCCAAAACCCAAAATGTTCATGAGAAATCGTATTTTTATAAGTTTTTTACGATTTTTTCATAAAAATTTTGGGATTTGGGGAAAATAATAATAGCGCGAATAATATTTAATAGCAATAATTTCACAAACCGAAAAAATTCACAGAACTAATAATTGATATAAAATTGAACAACGATTTTGTTAATTACTGCTCCAGCACATACCAGTTTAACCACAGCCTTAACGATGTTGATAACTGAATTTTTTGAATAAAATAATAACTTAAAAAAGTTGTACGAAAGCGAAACAAAAATTTGGCCACCTTGCTTTCCAAGGCATTAAATTACGTGCACAAAAGGGATAATTCGTCTTGTCATTCTTAAGAAGCACACGCCACGTTCGCATTCATCACATGCCCGATTTTGCAAACCTCCCTGAAACACCGTGTAACGTATACATTAAGGGGGTGCGCTTGAAGTTATGCGAGAACAGGTGACGGATGGAGATTTCGTGCGATCGCAACGTGCAATCGTGATCCCCGGATTACGTTATTTCGTAATAGGAAAAATAGGTATACAGATCGTGGCTTTTCACCGACGAGAGTAATATTGTGTGGGTCGCGAGAGATCAGCATGCGAAACGGAGAGAGTTGGTCTCTCGAGAATTCTGCTTCTCTCGATTCCCCCTCGCTACTTTCACCAAAATTCACTCCGCCAGGTTTAATCGTTGCATATACATATACCTGAAGCAATGAAACAAGAGCTCCCGCATTTTCATGTATATATTATATAAAAGGCAATACGAGCACATCCTGTAGTAGTAAACCAACAACTACAGATCTCGTCTCGGCCACTCACCCGAGGGTGATCAATATATTTTTAATTATTTCCAAATAATACGTGAATTACTTGAAAATTGTTTACTGATAATGAAATCAATCAAAAATTTTATTATCTTAATTATTAACTATTTCAATTCAAAGTATACATTTTTTATTTTTTTTACTTATCATTTATATGAACAAATTAATTATTGTGATTTTTAATTATATGAATAAAATATTGAAATTTAATTCAAATAATTTATCATAAGAAAATTATGTATAATTTAAGTAGGCGATACGATGTCATTTACCTAATGGTGTTAAATTTTGCTTAATTACTAGAGATTTAATAAACACCAATATTTTAGATGTTAGAATGTCGATTAATCGTTTTTTTTTCAAATAATCCTGATCATTAGGAATCCATAATGATTCTCTCGTAATTGATTTATATATATATATATATATATATATATATAATAAAACACATTCTAGACGATAGGCAGATACAAACTGTGCCTAAGTAAACTACCTGGTGGTAGTTTATGAAGTACTTCATAAAAGTACTAAGGAAATATAGTACTACAGTATTTATTTACTTCAACACCTGAGTGCATCAAAACGGGGATTAAATCTTGCACGCAACTGTTCGACGTACCTTCGTATGAAGATAGCATATCCTATCTTATTATTTATCATTATAGTTAAATAGATTACATGGGAAATAAAAATCGATCTTTCAATGGACGAATATTTCAAGCAGCATCCCACGATATCGAAATTGTACCATAAAGAAAAACCGAATTACGTAGAACCATATATTGAACATTAGTGCTGAACTGGTGATTGGCAACGTTAAAAAATCAACAAATCAGAGCGGTCTCATAGTTACTTTGCATTTGAACACGTAATATCAACATAAATGTTCGATTTTCTCGTACCAGTGAACGTACTGCCATAATATTTCTCTTTTTAAATTCGATACTTTGATTGCTAGATTCTGATTGAGAATAATTTTTCCATCAGTAATATATGAATATGCAACAGTTGACTGGAATGTGAATTTCGCCTTGAAAATTTGATAGACGCGATATGACACTCGAATGTCATATCTTGTTATTACAATCCACCGATTTTTATCTGCTAATTTAGAAAGCTGAAGCTGAGGTCTTCAGAGTACAATAGGAACATTAGATTTCGTTCTATCATGGTCAAGCGATCGACCTTTCGAATGAAAACAAAAAATAAATCGTCAAACGTCATAAATTCTTTTGTCAAGTATAAAAGCAAAGTAAATGTATCTTTGATGTTGGTAACGTTTGATCGAAATAAAGGAG
Source organism: Ophioninae sp. B BG-2022a (assembly GCA_030522765.1). Classification (NCBI taxonomy): domain Eukaryota; kingdom Metazoa; phylum Arthropoda; class Insecta; order Hymenoptera; family Ichneumonidae; species Ophioninae sp. B BG-2022a. Next base: position 73,092 of record JAPYZJ010000009.1, read on the forward strand.
ATTAAATAAATACGAAGGAACGTTACGAAATATTTTTGGGCTTGGTTTGATCGAGCCAAAGTTCAGGAATACACGAATATTTCGGCTCAATTCAACAAGTCACGTTTCATTGTAGTTATCATGCGCATGGTTAATATCCTGAAAGAGATTCGTGCGTTTCACGAGGAGAAATAGCCAACGGCCGGATACCGTAATCGGTTTACGATTGATCTAGTACGCCACGATTACTCGTACCCGGGGCCAATTATTCGGTCAATTATACCCTGGCCCACTTATCCGTGGTGTCGAATCGATTCGACAAAAATATTTCGCAAGGCCATCTCGTATTCCCGATCGTAGAGCAAGTGGCACTTGCTTCACCTCGATGATGGCGACTTAGGTATTATCGCGATTTTGTTTGACCACGAAGAGTCACGAGTTTGCCTTTCGAGGCTGATTAATAATAAAGGGTTGCCAGATTATCCTGTCAGCGAGCTTTGGAAAGGAACTCTTGCGAATGATTTACATTCCTCGTTGAAGTGAACCTCTCATGACGAGTATTTATAATGTCGATTGCTGTAATTTGCCAATCACTCTCGCACTGCACTCGGTCACGAGGACCGAACTGCACGGACGGTTTCTTGTCAATCAAGCGATTGCGCAAACTCGAAGACGTGGGTGCAATGATTTTTATGTCAGTTATAACAGGCTCGTTGAAATAATGAAAGCAAATGACGTACCTGTCGTGAATTCGTTGGATGATGAAAGAAAAAGAAACGTCGATTAATGGTCTCCAATTTTATTCAAAACGGAGTTTGTTTGGGTGCACAGCGTCCTGAAGTTTTGACAGGTATCGTTTTCTAGTCTTACGCGGTAAGTTTTGGATATTTACCATTTACGATAGAATTGTTCGGGGTCAATGCGCACAGTGAAAGTCTTCGAAATTTTTGCATTGTTCAAACGAAACGGATACGGTTTCTTTCATTCTCAAATTGTTTTTTCGACAATTTGAAATACCGAAAAATACGCGAACTTTTTTTGATTTTGCACTTAGCGATTCTAAATCTGCGGTATATCATTTTGGATGATAATAGAAATAAGAAATTAAAAAAAGAATGGTTTTTGCATTCTAATGATGAAAACGCCAAATTTCTGTGCAGTGGGTAAGATACATGAGTTTGGGTGGACAATTAGTTTGAGGAATTAAATCGCGGTGCACGGCGATTGAATTCTATTTTATGAAAACAAAAAAACGAAAACATAGTTTCTACGGTTTGCGGCAACACGGGTCAAGTAACCGTATTCTGCATGATCCTAATTAATTTTTTTTTTTTAATAGTAATGAAGGTTTTTTGTAAAGTTTATTGATTCGATAATTAGTTAGATAAATGCACAATTTGACTGACATATCTTTGTTATTCCAATTTTAATTTTTTATGCAGACAGTCTTTGAAATTGCCAAGTGATCACACTTGGCGAATGATTCTACCTAGTCTTATGCAAAAAATGAAATGTCGTCCTCCCATGTCGTTTTTTATGTTTCCTATTAACCATATTCTGAAAGTCGAATCTTTCAATTAACATAAAGCTTTACCGTAATTTATGAAGGGTTTGGGTCGACATTTATTTCCAAATTTTCGTCAATAAAGATCGGCTTCATCGATTGGTTTTTTCATCGTTCGGTAATTTCATAGAGTTGGTCTCCTACGACCCTTCACCCTGGTTAATCCCTGAAAACGCGGTACAACCGCAACGAAACTCGTTTGACTTTCTCTCGCGAAAGAATTCGCGTGGAGGCAAAGGGCAAAGGAAGCAACTTTCGTGTCTTCAGCTACACCATATTTCCGTTACGAGACGTCGAAGAATGTTTATTGCACCCGGCATTCGCACCGATACTGAATACGTTGTAAGGCATTTGAGCGCAAAGTGGTCCCATTTCCTTCGATCATCGCGAAAGGCAAAAATACGGCAAGCCGTATCAACTAGTCGAGGCAGTTACCCGCATTGAGTTCTTTCGTTGTTAAGGCAACTTGTGTCTTGGGCAATCGATTATGCGATAGCATAATCACCGATGCAATAGAGATTCCTGCTTAATGCGATAACGCCGTGACGAGCCAATAGCTGTCTGATTATTTTTCACAAAAAGATTGATCATTGATTCATTAGTTCGATGCATAATCAACGAAATCCTATATTTTCCGTAGGTTTTGCAAACTTCTCATATTACTAGTCGTCAAAAATTTCTCGTTGGAAAAGAAAGAAAGAAAAGGAAACAAAAGTTTATACAAATTTGGGATTGTCATTTTTCTAAAGTTTTTTTAAACATGTATCGAAATCTGAAATTGAAATTTTGCTAAACTACTCAAAAAAATTGATGAAAATCTGGAATTGGTATTTTTAATTTGACAATTCTTTGCTGGTTCGACAGGAAACTGTCTGCGAATCGAAAAGTATGTTTTTATTTATCTGACGAGTAGTTAACCCGAAAAAAATCAATTTTGTGTGTCTTATTACAATATTACGGTTTTACGATCGCAGGAAAGCGGAATTTAAATGGTATCAATGATTGCGGTTCTCGTGAGTTCTCGACTTAATCCGTATACGAGCAATGACTAAGATGGGATTTCTTTTTCATAATTTAGAGAATGAACGCTCATTAAAAGATGGTGGCTGATTTACTCTCACAGGCGCAACCCGGTAGACTCGCTATCATTCATTTCCACAATCTCCCTTGTTTCGCGTCGCTCGAGGCCATATTGTATTAAACGTATCTTACGTAACATCGAACAATGCTCCGGGCGTTCAAAATTACCCTCGTTAAACGATACGAAATAATTAAGAACCTTTTCCGGAGTTATCGTCGCGAAACTTTCGAGAACTCGATCGGACTGAAATTTTACATTGAACAATAATTAATTGGGATTTTAACGCGACAGAGTATCATCGCACAGTTCGAAATTCGCAAATAAAGAATATTATTTTTAGTTTTCAGCCGAATATAAAATCAGGAGATTATCAGTTTGACTGTATGTAAATCAATATGTATACAAGGTGACCGGAAATTCGACCTATTCCTTCAAAGGGGTTACAGTAGAGGTCACTTGTAACAAAAAATGTCCCATCAACTGGGGGTCGAAAATTGGCTTTTTAATTTTCAGATTATATAAAATTTGGATGCAAAATTGCTTTCGAAATAATTGCTAACTCTTGGTCTCTCAGAAAAGTATCGAATCGTTGTTTATAATAGCGTATTTTTTTCATAATTTTTTTTTTCAGGCAGAAAGTCAAGAAATTCTTCAGAAAACATAAAAACATCAAGATCTCAATAATCATCAATTTTCGACCCCAAGTTCATGGAACATTTTTTGTTGCAAATGACCTCTAGTAGAACCCCTTTGAAGGAATAAGTCAAATTTCCGGTCACCCTGTATATTGTTTTATGTATGTTTTCACAGAACTCTTATAAATACTAATTTATTTGGACGATTCTTGCGCACGTGTTAGTACGTACTTGCAAAGTGATACTACACAAATTTTGTACGGACTTGATGATGGACTTCGAAGATATTCAATGGGAACCGTCAACGAGAAAACTCTCCGGATTTTTTTTTATACGAGAAAAGCGTTTACCGAATCTACAGATGTATGAATATGAATGTCTAAAAAATCAAACTCAAACGCTGAAGTGATTAGGAAATTTTATATCAGGTTATTAATAATTCCAGAATTATTATTATTATTTATAATGACTTGTAATTATCGAATCTGTAATATTTGCGGTAATATTCCGTTGGCTCAGCCGATTTTGTATCAGTTTTTCTCACGCTAATAGATTTCGGTGTTTTCAGCCACTTAAATGTATAATATCGTAGGCCGTTGTGGTTACGAGAAAGGAAAGGAAGAGTGTGAGGCGAGATTGTGGAATTATAGGTCGCCGGTTTATCACGATGATCTCACTCACGAACATTTTGCGAATTCTTGTAACGCCGCAAACCGTTTAATCGCGATTGCGTGATTGTCAGATACGGTCCATCTTTTTTGTCTTTCCCCTTCGCGAGAATACAAAGCACGATCGCGTGGCGCACTTCCGTCCGATCGCACAACTGTAACGTAACTTTTAACTGTATTTCTCTTTCGAAGCTCTGGCTACCTGCCCGAAAACACGTCCCAGATTTGCAATTGACGTTGCTTGTTGCACCATCGTTTCGATTCCCCATCAATTGTGGGAATATCCCACGAAGGAGAACAAAGTAAAAGTAGACGGGTTTTTGAACGACTGAAAAATAATGTGGATAGAAATGAGTACCTAAAAGTTATAATCTGGAGAGAACCCCCCAGTATAAGTAATTCAGTGAATTCAAAGAAATACGATAAAAATGTTCATGTAAAAAATATTTGATAGAAAGGCTTTTATTTAATGTAATAAAAAGTAGGAAATAATTTTTTCTAGCAATGTTTTTCCCTAAAAGATTAAAACACTCTTTTTAAATGTTCAATAAATTCGATTAATTCGGGTGCAATCACCGTATTTAATTTGGCCCAACGGTATCGTTGTAACATTCAATTGTACGATGATATAAAAAAATCATTTTTTAAATCCTACGATGATATATCGTGGTCCACCATAGATCGATACAGGTTATGTTCGAAACGAAGAAATCGTGGGTGAACGTTGGCTTTACTCACTCCAATCCACAGGCCAGGATATCGAAGAAAAAATTTGTGGTGGAGCATAAAGCAAGACAGGTAGAAGTGAAGGTATATGAGAGATGTTTATATGTACAACTCCCGGGAAATGAATTTCTATCGGGAACCGAGGCACTTGAGACTATATCAATTACTGCCCCTTTCCGTACATCGCAATTAAGGACGCACGGAGCTCAATTAAAAAAAACCGTGCAATTCGATCGTTTAATAAACTTGGCACGTATCTAAAAATTCATTTTAACGATGTTTTGCAACGGCTGATACTCCTTATTTAGAAACAAATAATTAACCGTATGAAATTCCAAAGATAATCCGAATTTATTTCTGTGAACTCAAAAAAATTAATTTAATTAATACGAGATGTGAGGGAAAGCATTCGATGGTCCCTTTCACGTTTAGGTGAGAGGATAGAATGGTATAAAGAGGTTAAAGGTGAAATATTTATAAAATCGTATTTGCAGCACTGCGATATGTGGAATACAGCTTTCAATTCAAATTTTTCACGAGTTTCAACAAAGCGCAAATATCTCGAAAGCTAGGACGCTTTTACTGAGTTCATATTTGGTCATACCGACTCATCAAGAGTTGGCTTGTCGGCAGTTGTGATATTTTCGATTTTTGAGACACCCTGTATGCGTCCGGAGAATACGGTGGGAAGTACAGTCGCGATGATGTACATGCATTTTTCGTACTGTTCGTTGTTACATACCCGAGTTTGTAGAAAAAATAAGGGGACTTTTTATGGTTCTCGAAAAATATATATTTATTTATCAATATCTATTCTGTCCCCTTCGAAGTAAGTAGGGTCTTTATCTCCCCAATCATAGCAAATCAATATATGAAATCAAACGTATCTATGAAAAACAAATTAAATATGTCAAATGGCTGATAATGTGAACACATGTTGAAGACAGACAATGAAAAAATCTAAAAATCAAAAATCGAATGTACCAGGCCCGAAAAATTTGAAAAGTGATTTTATTTTTTGAAAAAACCTCGTATGTAAACACTTGTAGGTTTATTGGTGCGTGTAACATACTCGGCTCGTTGTGTCGATCTAATAGCGATCCATTCGTCGCGTGTTATACTCGGCTATACACGAATCGTATCTCGCCAACAAATCTCAGCATTGTTTATATTCTCACCTTATCCCTATTGTCGGAAAGACCGCGGTAACATGAAAGGGAGTAAGACACAGTGGGAGAAGCTTTCGTTTGGAAAGGATTTAAGAAAACTTTTTTTTTCGTTTTCGTTTAACACCTCAAAATGACAGTTCGCCAAGTCGAATCGCGGGAAACAGTTCTGTTAATTAAATATTTTTACGCCTATTCATAAATTTAGCTTGAACCCGAGGCACTTTTCAGCAAAAAAAGGCAAACGCTGGAACGAGGTATGGTTCGTATATTTTCACGATATCGCCACCGATTTCTCACGACACACAAATAATATACAATTTATTTTCGCTTACCACTTGGAGCTGTAGTTATGGATTTTTATGAATTAACACTAACCTGAAACAAACAAAAATTCGTTTGCGTTAATTGACAGTTTTCTTCGGTGGATCATGGTTTATACTGATCGATTGTTGAATTTGAACATTGACGAGTTGGGAAAAAGATTCATATCGTTTCGCTGTGTCTATGTTGTATTTCAAATTACACTCGTAATTTTTTACGTATTAATACTTTTTGAATTGCTAGTAGAATTTCCGGATTTGGATTTTTGGACTGCTTAATGGATAAAAAAATATATATGTATAATACATAATTTGGATGGAGAGTTCATTAATCATCCAAATAATTATTTTACAAAAATATGTGGGCGAAACTACCAAGGTTATTGTAATTTCATGACGCATTGTATATCTTATATATAACGATGTCAATTACGTGGCAACTTATTTGTCGGGGACTTCTCTTATCATCGTATTATCGTATAGTTTGGGATGAGGCTGCCGCCTTTTAATTTGTGGTTGAAAACTGCATTGTGTCTATTTTCTCTTTATCCTTCTTTCTCTTCGCGTCTCCTGGTATCTCACACACTCGACTCGTTTCTCGATCACGGAAGCTCAAGTTTTCACCGTCAAAAGTTTCTTAAGGGTCATACAACGCAGTCTTGCGCCTGGCAGGTTCCATAGTTCGCTCAACTTTGTTGAACTCTTTATTAAGTACAGATTTTAACCAGCTTAATTTTCGCCTGACAAACTTTTCCATCTTTTCTGTGACACGATAGTATTTTTGTCAAAAATAATTGGAATGATAGCCTCAGGCTGGCAGTCCTTCAAGGATTCTAAATTAAAGCATGTATGTTGCTCGAACTATTTTTTAAATAGTGCCTTAAAAACTATCAGAATTTAAAGTAGAATCATTAACGATTATAGAATTTTTACAAATTTCGTTCTCTCTAAATACGCGAGATACGAGCTGAAGGAACAAAGAAATGATTAAAGTACCGCCGAGAACTGTATGATCCGCGAAGCTTTAAATAAATAAACATTCGCCAAAAAATGATCGTCCAATTGCTAGGGTCGAAATGTATCTCTTGGAAGTGATTAGTGACAGAAAACGTAAAATCGAAATCATTACTACACTCGGTTTTCGAAACACTCGTGGAATCTCTTTTTTCTCTCGTTTTTCGTTTTTGATCCGAATTCCAGTCGAACTGTTCGACGCAATTAATAGAGTCGACGGACGAGCGGTCGAGCGAGCAATTCATTTACACGGACTAACGAGAGTTCATCAGGCTGATCACATTTAACGCGCTTCGCGTCACTCGTCGAGGCGCGAGAGATTTCGTTTTTTCTACTCAACTGAAGAATCTTGCTGCTTTCTGACGGCTATGTTGAATTAAAGGAAAAAAACAAGCGACGTGTATTACGGCACGTGATTCGCGTCAATATGAGACGTTTGATGAAATTATTTTTGACACATCTTTTCTACTCGTCAACTTGATATATTAATACAGATACTCGCAAAAAGAATAAACGAATTTGGATTAAAACATTTACGAAAAATACCGAAGGCATTATTTCGTTCACGATTTTTTGTGCAATCTTCTCGTTTCCACATAACTAATTACACCTTATTGTTGCAATAGGATCTATCCAAGTTTTTACAAAACAACAAGGATTCTAGTGAATTTTTTGTCCGATAAAATGTATGATTTTTTCAGACCACGTAAATGTTTCGTTAAAAACTATTAATTGGAAGATTTTTTGAATGAATTCTCATTCGAATGACCTGTTAAGCTAAAAGTAATTGTCCATTATTTAATAAATTTTCCTTTTTCAAATGCGATGAGTATTTATTGGACGAGAAAGCATAGTGAAAAATACAAAATATTAAGAATAAATAAAACTTTAAATAAAAAAGCCTGGATGAATATTCGACCACTTTTCCAATGGTAAAAATATTCCAGATAATTAACAATTAAATCATCGTCAATCTTTGAAACGAGCACCAATAATTTTGTCATGGTGCGATGTCGAAACGTCCTGGGTTTCCCCTGTTGGAAAAAAAATGAAAAATCCTTGAAAGATCCGGTGAGTCGTACGGTTTTTATAAAAGATTGAAATGCCTTAAGGGTAATGAAGTCATAAAACGTGAGAACGAATCTCAAAAAGATCGACAAGGTCGACAAATCATACGTCGGATAATTTTGCCAGATCCTTTTCATTTTCAATGATATTTTTTATTTCATAGTCCGCCGGCCTTCGGAATATTTTGATCTACACTATTGCCAGTTGTTTAGTTGCGTCGATCGATCAATGTACTTATTTGAGCTGTGGTCTGAATGAATCGTTATTTGTCCGAGTCTCGTTTAACGAGATTGACTGTTGTAAAAGGGTAAAAGCAAGTTTTAGATTTTCGCTTCAGAAACCCAATTTTTATTCTATTACTTTTTGCGTAATTTTTATTTAAACAATTTAGTAGAACATAACCTAAAAAAATGAAACGCCTTAACTAAATTCATCAGCGGGTTGTTAAAATAACATAAAAGATAATATCGTCTTTAATTATTTCTTCTTATTGAATACAACCAATTTATTTTCGCGAGAGAAAAAGAAAGCTTCCTAATAAATCACGATGGGAAACGAGACGTTGATTCATAAACATTGTGGCGTCAATTCTTCAGACTTCGAACGATTCATCGTTCTCAGCGAAGAAAGTCAATTACAAGACAAAACGTTGGTGGTAATATAATATAATAATGATAAAAACAATCAAGTAATAATATAATAATATTATGATAAATCAATAAATTAAGTAAATTTGAAAATCTAATAAGATAATAAATCCATGTAAAATGATTAGCAATTAATAGTAAACGTTTTTCTAGCTGCTTTTCTAGGTTAAAAAAAATAAATTCGAAAGGACATTTATCTTGTATAATAATTTATATCCACCGATAAATGATACATTTTAATCGCATTTCGTGCTTTCAAAAAATCCCTACTTCTTTGAACAACCTACGGAATCCTTGATCGGTTAGAATGATTTGTCTTGTCAGAGGATTTCCGGTACGAATCGAGGATATGCAATTTTTCAAATAGATGTTTGGTCGAAGATAAAGACTTACATCGCGTGTTACTGATTGCTTCAGATCCTCGCCACTGACACTTCTTTGTCAATGTCGTGTAATTAAACGAATAGCAGGGAAACTTTCTTTTTCCGCAGGGGAGATCGTAATCAACAGCCCATAATTAACCGGATTGATTCACGTACATACGAAGTGGGAATCATGATTTGAATTTAAAACGTTCCGGAGTGGTGTTTTCACCGAGCAATAAAAAATCATTATGATAAGACAATATTACTCCAAAAAAAATTTTCGGAAACTAGCGTTTATCATTGAGCCTAAAATAATCTGTTTTATTAGATTTTTTAAATGACTGATTCTATAGTAAAGATGAATGAAAAGTTTTATTGATTTTTGAAATTTTTATCAAATTCATTTCACATCTAAAGATTTGTGTCTTTTTCTTTTGCTCTGTTTCCCGACATTCCAGGATACCCCAATACGATAATTGAGTATTATTTTTAGTCTGATTTTTTATTCGCTACATTTCTTTATTCCTCAACGCATTTCAAAAAATTCTTAAATAAAGTTGAAATCTTTATTCAGACGTCCATTTTTAATTTTAAAAAGACCTTTTGAAAAAACATTAATTAACAATTTAAGCTAGCCTTTTGGTTGAATGGGTTGAAGATTTCTGATTTACACGAGCATAAACGATATGATGTGATCCAACAAGAATATGCGAACGCCGGACAGCATTGCGATTCCGTCCCAGTTCACGCTAGTGCGTAAATCTCTGCACATGGTCATGTATACGTATATATGGGCGAAACATGCAAGATCCAAAGTCCGGATACACCAACCTCGGTTTGGTAATCTTGCGGTCTCGAACCCGGAATTTCGCGCGGATCGCCCCAGAGAGTTTGCAGAGTTTCGAGTGAAAGTTTCGAATGTCGATCCACATGGTTCCCGATGGTATGCACAGTGAGCGAAATCGCTTCGAAGGATGTTTTACATTTTTTAACGAGGAATATTTACACATAACGAACGCATTTTTTTGATGCCTGGGAGCATAACCTACCGCTGAGCATTTCTCGTGTCTCAGATCCGAGCAGAAAAACGTCAATTCGTAATCGATCATTCCTTGACATTTTTCAATCTCACCGAGCACTGTGGAAGAACACGCGTTTGATCGTAGCTGTTTTTCATGCTTATTCAGTGACTTCGATTTGTTTTTTTGGCTATCGCTCTTGGTCTTTTGGATTGAGTTCTCTTGTCTTATTTTGATTCATATTATCAACATATCGGACGAATTGTTTAAGCGCAAAGAATTTTGAATTGTTAAGAATTATTCAAATATATTGGTTAAATATATCTAAAAGGATTTGTTTGAATTTTATCATTTAATTATTTTATCATTTTATGAATTAACATGTTATCAGTAATCAATTTATCATGTATAATTTTATTATTTTAATATTTAGCATTTATAATTTTTTATTTTGTTTTTTATACGTTTTAATATTTATGATTTTATAATTTTTTATGCATAATAAAACAAATTATTTTTGTCATATAATATTTTGGAAAAAATCTCTCACCCTGACCTCGATCCTCGATATAAACTGTCATAATGTGATAATGTATAAGGATTACGTATCGCGATATGCAGGGGCTTGAAAAATATGTATACGATAATGGTACTGTCCGAGAAAACTATTTGCGTAGGTATGGCTATCTCAACTAATATTACAGGTACATATAGTACATATTTATATATATAGAATTGTCGATTCAAGATTTTACGAACGCAGTGTTTGAACGCGTATGAATTGCAGTTCCCTTATTTTATGTAATTTGATATGAACGTCGGCTATAAAATAATATTTATTCGTGAAAATAATAGGTCATATCTCTATCGCCGACGATTTCTTTTACAGGCATAGAGTCATTTTAAGTGCAGTTTATTTCAGCGTTAAAGAACTCGGCGCCCCATAAAAAACGTATTTTTTATTTGCAATAATTTGAGAGGATATTGAAAAAATAAAAAAGATTTTATAAAAGTTGAGTTATTTTTGTAGCAAATTATCCGGAAGTCGAGGCGTCGTAAAATTCTTTCCTGATTGTTACGGTAAACACAGTTCGTATAAAAATTAAGCTAATGAGAAGTTAAAAGTAATTGACCCGACCGACCGGTAAGGCCGGTCGAGTACGAGTTATACCCGATCTCGATCCCGCGTTCCTATATTCTCAAACGATCCAATGAAATTTACGCGTAATCATACGTGCACGCGTACGAGAAACGCAAACCCAGATTTACTCGAAGGAAAATGGTCGTTCGTTGATCTAGATTTCAAAAGTCTTTTTTTATAGGGCATATCTTTAATTTTAAACATCAATTAAACAACATTTAAAAAATTATTACATTAATATTATATCTAGCGATTTTGTAAATGGTGTAATTTTGATACAAAATTATTTTTTTGGACGGCTGCAAAAGTGTTTCAAAATATCTGTTTGTTTGTTTGAAAGTCTTACTATTTTTTCTTTCAAATTGTGTGCTAATTGTACATGTTTATGTCGATCGTTAAAGTTACTCGAATCCAAATATTTTAGCATACTAGTTCATCATTCAAATGATACATTTTTTATCCAAATATTTTGCTAATCTACTGAAATTCTTATATATTTCTATTGTTCACTCCCTATGCCAATCTGTTTTTAAATATCGTTACTCAGTCTGACAGATAAATGACAATTTTATTTATTGAGCATAACCAATGAATAAAATTGATGTCAATAAATATCCAGCTGATACTTAAATCAAAAGCTTTTTTTTTACTTCAATATCGTTGTAGGAGAATTCAAAAAAGTGTTCGAAGTGATCTCTCAATAAATTTTCTTATTTGCAAAAAAGATTAAAAATTTTGGGGCAATGAGTACAGAAACGATAGAATTTTATGAAGAAGCTGCTTCATCGTAATATACCAATGTTAACGGGCTGAGTTTGGCAAAAAATATTTGCGTAACCCCTACGAATCGAGTTCTTGGAATTTGATCTTATTTTTGGGTTTTTTCTGGGAGATTTATCGTTGTACCTTTTATCCCAACAGGTAAGAGTGAAGGAGTAAAAAACGGTGACGGAATCGACGAGGGAGGTAAAAGGCGAGGGTTCTCTCACCGTGGCAAAGAGGTAGGAGAGATTTGTGTACCTCCTCGAGTGTTTCCCTCGAAGCTTACGAGATACGGTGCCGAGTGTCCCGAACGAACAGTTACCTTTCTGTTTCGAGACCGCGAGGATCTAATCGACGCTCAGTTGAGTCTGACAAAAAACGCAAGGTTTCGGATTTCTCGTTACCGGTGAGTTTCGTCTCGGAGTTTCATCACCTCCAAGCACATGCGCATGAACGCATAATTAACAACGGCGTACATCATTTTCTCAATCCTCATTTATTGGAGTACATGAAGCTTCAAAATATTTTTTATTTGTTGATAATGTAAAAATATATTAAAAAAATATATTTTTTTTAACAACATCCATTTATTTGATGTACTCAAAAGTATGAAATATTTTTATTTGCCGAGTCATCTGTGACTATAAATAGAAAGCTTGGGACGCGCTCGTTTACAAATGTTCAATTCATTTTATTAATTATATAATTTTAGCGCAATTGTAATTGCTAAAATTCCTGTCATGTGTTTGTACTCAAATTCAGGATTTTTATTTAAAAAATGTAAGATTGATTCACAGTAATTAAATACAGTTTATATGCTAATTGATTTATGTAGATTTATGTAGACATGACAAAAATATTATTTTACCATTTATCAATTTATAATTATTTCTATTGATAATTTTTTTTATTATTATCAATCATATATCATTAACTATTCATAATTTTTCACATTATCATTTATTCGTTTTAACATTTATTATTTTATAATGTTACGTGCATGATAAAACAATTAAAAAATATTTTTCTTGTGGTAACTGTTCAGTACATTGAATAAACCCTTGTTTTTTTAAATACTTTTTTTACATATAAATTATTTTGTACGTTTTAGTTCTTAATTGATTTTATTATATGAAACATTTTTCAAAACTCCCAGTCTCTTTTACAATGCGATTAAAATATTCGTAGTATGAAGTTTATTGTTTGTATAGAGTTTATTTTACTTCAAATTCGCTGAAAAATCCGTTCACTTTCGCGAATTTTTTATTCGGCAGAAAAGTTTTTCTTGGTAATGCAACTTTGGTCGCACGTGCGGTACCTCATACGTACAAGAGACCACGTGGTGTCCTTGTATCAAAGCTGACACGTATATCACCATTCTCACTGCAACATTCCGCGGATTTTTTTTGACGGCATTTCTGTCCAAGTTTATATTCCAATGATCCTGTGCGTAACGAGTGCATATACGGTCAAATCTCTGCGTAATTACTCGGTGACGGTGAATCAATTGATCTCAATCAATGCTGGAATGGCTCGAGTCGATTGATTAGCTTCGGACAATGACAAATCTTTGCAAAACGATTAATTAATGATTTTATTAAACTGCTATCAACGCAATAAAATACGACTGTTTTTTAAAGTAACTATCATCGGTTGTTGAATTTTTTATTCCAAATTCCAGAAAGTTTTTAACTTTATGTAATTTTTTTTGAAACTTGGTCGGATATTTGACCCGATTTTTCAACAAAAGGAAGTGACGATTTGGTTTCTGAATTTTTCAGTGGACGAGCTCGATAAAAAAAAACTCCATGTCGTTGTTGCAAAAATGAAAATGGCACATCGTGTATCTTGAAAATTATACTTCATGCCTTTGTACAGTGGGGTGTTGAAGTTTTTGATTCTTTTTTTTTATCGGAATGGTTTCATAAATATTCTTGATCATTCTCACTATTCGAATCCAATTTCTAGGAAACTATTATTGAGTGACGTCATTTCAGTTCTTGCCAATATCACCTCCAATGGATTAAATATTTTGTTGTTTTGTAAAATATTTTGAACGATAGCTTAAGAACTTATCACAAGATTCGAAAAGCAGAAAACGGTATTTTGAAATAAAAAAGAAATATCGTAATTACGAGTAACTGAGTTCTTCGACGTTCGGAAATTCTGGGTCTTAGCGTTCTTCAAGAAGAAAAATACGAGTAGAAAGTGTTTCTCAACCGGCAGACTCTACCCATCGTAAACTGGAGGAAAAACCACTCTGAACTTGAGTGACATTAAATTAATGTTGAGATAACGAAGCAATTTCGCGAATTCTACTTTCCAGGTCCCTGTCGATTCCTCATTGTCATGTTCCACTCTCACTTTCATGGTCAGTACAAAAACCGTAACTTCTTTATTTTTAAGCGCGTTTTATCCAGATGGGAGTGGTAAGAAAATGTCTGAGAGCTACGTATAATCCGGTTTCATGCTCTGATTGCGGGCTTTACATATTGGCCAGTATTCGATGAAAAAAAAAAATGTTCGCAGAATAATCAAGACTTACTATGATTTATTATAATAATACCGCTTAATTTAACATTATAATAAAGTGGTTTAGTGAACAAATAATATTCGAAAGCCTGTCATGAGTCAGTGGGATCGATTTTTTTTATTCGCCAGTCCAATCGGCGCGCGCACGTTCATTTGAGGATTTAAAAACTTTAGTATATATGGGCTAATAGAAATGCAACGTTTGGTAGGGGCCTTTGATCTCTTATGCTCGCTTCGATTGAGCCATGAATGATAATACGAGCTTACTTCTTCCAATCTCGTTACACGCCCCGTTTACCTTCGATTCATTCTTTTCAATGCTTGATGATAGAAAAAAAACACACACACATTCCTCAGATCCCATCTCGGTAAAAAAAAGAGAGAAGGTACAGCGAATTAACGGTTGATGTTCTTGGCTGAATATCTCTTTGTAACGACTGAGTTTGATAATGAATTGTTGGTACTCTAACTATCCATCTAATGGTAATGATTCATTGTGATTAATTATTCCCAGACGATGTTACGATCCTCTATTTTATGGGAACTGAATATTGCGACTGGAAATGTATCAAGGTCAATGCTCTAGGTATTCGATATTTTATGCTAGATAATTCCGATCGATTCGAAAGTGTTGGAGAGTAAAAAACGCACGTGTGCATTTACGTTGAGATACCTTAAAGCTCATCATCGTATTAGCCACTGATGGAAAACATGGAATTTTCACAAACGTCAAAATTGCTTCGGTGTATATCGATACCTGTCGAGCTTGGCAGTGTAATCTTTGTACCTTTCAGTCTCTTAACGCTCGACTTATCACGGACTTTCATCGTGTGTCTATACATTGCAAGGCACCATTGTTCGTCATTAAAAACCACCCGGAAGCGAAATAATATACGGTCTGGCCGATCTCTCGACTCTGCACTTGGATATAGTTACACATCGACACGTGTCAGAGACTGAAGTCTACAGACGTTTCGATTATTATCTCGAAGATATAGAAGCCACTGAAATCACTTGGACGTTTTTATTTTCATCAACGAACCACGAACTACCCAACAATTGCGTTGATCACTGAATCAGCCAGTAAAGTTACAAAAAATGTAACACGGTATCCAATAACTTTGTCAATTATTCGATCAGTTAACAACGGTGGAAATGAGAGGTACAAAAACATATTTCGAAAGGAATATACTCGCAGGAAAGGGGCTGAATCTGTCCAATTTGAAAGTCACTTTTCATTATTTTACTTTCATACAAGATGGATAGAACATTTTATTTTATCGTCCTCGTTGTCGTTTTATGTTCGAGTCCTTGGTTTCGGGAGTAGGATTTCGTTGCATGAAGTACGTGATTTCATGGTTTGACATCAGTGATAACGAGATCAGGAGACACGCTAATGGGTAAAACAATTCTGAAGCAAAGAACAAAGAGTTCCATCCTGAGTGGATCAGGAAGAAGCAGGGGGATCGTTAATAATGGGACAATCGTTTGTCGCAAGGCCACTCATCCAAAGACCCTTCTATTAATGGGACTGTTGAATCCGATCTGTCACGTGAAGCACTCGCTCTTCCAAAATTGAGGGTGATCAATGTTTGATGAAATAAATCGATTTCAATGGCAAAAAAGATCTATTAGGTGGACAACAGGATGATCGAAGTCGTATTGTCTAAATAAAAAATCAAAGTACTGTCAAAATGCTTTCTCCCTTATCCCTAAAAGTAATCCAGTAATTTCTTTGTGCATTTGCAACAGCATTGTCATTCAATAGCTTGGATATTATTATTGGTGCTTTGTATTTTATTAATCATTATTATTTGTTTCGCGATTGAAAAGAAGTATCGTGATGCATCATATTAGCTGAAGAAACGTCATTTAGAAAATGATACATCTTTTAATTTCGCTAAATGGAAGACAAACTCGCTTTACATTTCAATAAATTATCCAAAACCTCTTTTTTTTGTTCCTAATAAAATTTCATGTATTTTCTATACTATCGTACAAAGTTTTGTGTATTTTCGTAAAACATTAAACAAACGACAAAAATAAGTATTTTTTCGTGTTTAAGGTGTATAAAACAAAAGAATACGTCTTTTCTTTCATGCCCACATCCAAAATAGGCCAAATTGGACGATTTCGTTAGGAACTCTCACAGAATTTTTGCTCGACAGACTCTTCGAAAGTAAACAGATCGAAGGTAAAATTTATTCTATTTTTCCGACTTTGGTGATAATTGCGACAAGCGTCGCAAGACTAAACGTAAACGTCGAGGTGAATACGTGCAGGCGGTCTCTCTTAACGTCAAATCGATCTTACTATTCGAGTAACGATGGTGAAGTGCCACAGAAGTTGTACGAGTTTTCTCGAGTTTGCACGCAATCTTAGGTGTGACGCGAGGATCAAGCTATGTTTAACCGAGCCATGTGAACGAGCTGGCAAATTTAGCAATCGGTCTTTCGATCCGTCGGCCTTGATCCATTAGCGCAACTATCAACTATTTAGTATCATGGATGTTGCAGAAATTTCCGAAGTATGCGGTCTACTACCCGAGTCTCTGCGATTTACATAGTTATCACCTATTTTTACGTAATCGAGATCAGAATTACGATGATCTAAGATCGATATGAAGACATAACCTTGTCGCGATAAATCCACAGCAAGCTACTTCTAATAAAATCTAATAATCGTGAGAGTCGGGAATGGAATCGATCAATAATCATAAAAATCGAAATTTCATATTAAATAGTTATAGTACAAGGGTTCACCAATGTTTCAATAAAGATTGATCAATATTACGAGAGTTTGCAAAATGGGTAATGAAAATTGAGAATACGCGAGTCTCGGAATTTATTTATAGAGAAATTAAATATATATATTATACCTATACTTATACCTATATACTTAACCATTTTGAGTGAATAATTCTATAATTTCAAAATCTCCGAATTCTATATTTAACTGTTCGAAGTTTTGACCCTTAACCAAAGATGGATGAGCGAATAAAAAATTGGAAAAAATGCAAAGCCAGTCGATGTCTATGAATCGTACTCGTACTGAAATTCATTACCGAGAACAAGATTTCTAATTAAACGTCAATGTTTTTTTTTTCGAAAGCACTGTCAATTCGCATCCTTGATAATTATCACAGATGTTCACCGCGATCATCCTCCTAATGTACGCAACTGGAGAAGTAAAAAAAAATAGCATGGGTCGGAAAAAAACTATTGCAGAACTAGGATCATTATCACACATTTGTTTTATTACGAGCGAGAGAAAGTATGCACGGTAATCGCGTAGGCAAGTATCGCTTGTCGTCACGTGTTGTACAATTATACGTTACACGTTTGTGCTCGCGAGAATTAAATTAGTGGGCATCGTCGTGCGATCACAAAGCACAGATTTGGGGCGAAACTTTTCCTCGATTTAATAATCTGCACGTCAGCAAAAATTCGACCAATTAAATTCAATGATATTCGTTGACAGTAGATCGAATGTTTGACTCGCCTATTTTCATTTTATTGCAGATTTTATCATTAGTAAATGATAACGAAGATTAATTAATTCTACTGTAATTCCCTCCATTCTTTCCACTGTTGATAATATTTTTTCAATAAATCAAATATAATGTTGACGAAAATAAACAATATTTACAATCTCATCATAAGTGTTCTATCATTAACGAAGCTTGATTTATTCTTGATTCTCTAGACTGGCAAATATTTTTCCATTTCTCTGTTAAAAATAAATATCGCAACTAATAACATTCAATTTCACTTTAAATATTACAGTGTAATCGTGAAATTTATGCGTCGGAAATTATGAACAGTTTCGTCTTTTCGTTTGGTGATGAAGCTTGCAGTAAAAATGAGAAAATGTATAGACCCAGATAAAATGATAACTAAAATAAACCTCGAGTGGAAAAATTATTAACTATCCGACATCCACAGTGATGACATTTGAATTAGCGGACTGTGTCTAACACCTTTTCTTAATCCGTCTCCAGGATGGAGTAATTATTAAATTTGCGTCAAGAATAATTCTTCTACGAAATTTTAGTCTTGTGTGAATTAATGAATATATATATATCAAATTACGATTGGGCGGAAAAATAACGATACTGTGTATGAGAACGTTTACAGCAAAAAATAAAAGGAATGGATAAACGAGACGTTTGTTATGACGAAGGAGTTCGAAATCTCCTCACTTTTACCTCCCATTCTTATTACAACGTGCAATGTGCCTCTCAATAGACCTTGCTTTCTACGCTTCGTACTGTAAAAAAATAGTGAAGTATATATTCTCCAATGTATACAAATACAGCGAACGTGGCAGTCCAATAGAAAGGGCGTCTTGCAAAAATCGATATTTGTCGATAAAGTCGATGTTTGTCTTTAAAATTACCTTTTTTTTCCAATTCAATGTTTCTTGGCAAACGCTGTTCAGTCAAAAATATGAATAAATCATTTCTGGAACAAAATTTGCTTTTTTCGTTTTTATTTGATTAATTAATTTATACATTTTGTTCATTATTTCGAAAATGTTACCACCTGTTAATTGCTGATATTTTTTCAACCAATGATAATTTCCCAAAATTCATTTTCACCATAAATTCCACAAAAAGTTTCAGCCCTTAGAGAAACAGTAACGTTTTGAAATTTCAATTCATTTGAAATAATTTTATATATATGTCCACCCGCACACATATATACATAAAGAGGGAGAGAAAGAGAGAGAGAGAAGCTGACTGAATTGTTAAAAATGTTAATTCTCCGGTGCACTCACTTGAGCAATCTCACGCTCAAGTACGATATTTTATCGCTATCGAGTTACCGCCTCTCAAACATCGATAAACACCGCGTAAAGCTTGATGAATTGACGCTTCCAGAATCCACTCCAGTGAAGGGGCTTTATCAGAATTTTTCAGATGTCAATCAGTGTACTAACACAATTAATTGCAAAATTTGTGACGATTATATTAAACTATCACGAAAACATTTTTTTACTTGCAGAAACCAAGAAAAAAACGAGAATGGGACAAAGGAACGAGGAAACGTTGTTCCTTTTGTGCATCGTTTTGCCTGGAAGTCTAGCCATATCATCGTCATGGAGACCTATCCTGCCAACTCAGTTGAGCACGAGCATACTTCACCAAGAAGCTATTTATGGGGACGCGGGTGCACTCACGTCTTACAATATCGACGATTCGCCGTTGGTTAACCAACAAATTCACTCCCAACAAGACGAGGACCAATGCACCCTCTACAAAGTCGCGATGAATCAACAATTGTATTTCGAGGTGAGTCTTTAATTTTGATAAGAATTAAAGTATTGCTAGGTGGATGTAAAAAAACGGTCAAATTTTTGGATTGATAATTCTCGATAGAAAAATAATTAATCAATTATTTTATAAATTTTCACTAATTAATTTTGTAGTTACAAACGTAGAACTTTGGGAGTACATTTTTAATATATCAAAAGGTTTATTTTATCGATGAATTTCCAATGAATCATTGGAAAACACCATTTGACTTGAATTATTATTGAAAGTGGAAAATCAACATTTGCAAATGTCAATTTATTGCTAAATTAGGTATTTGCAAGACTAAACATGTTCGATATGATCTAGTTTTGTAAATCCACGATTTCATCTTATTGGACTAACTTATGTAATTTCTTGAGCCAGCCATACTTGCCTTTTTATTCCTTGAGAGCAAAATTTATGATTTTCTCTTGATATCGAATGGAATTTTGCAACGTGATACGAAAGATATCGTGAAACAAGAATCGTCAGACATTTTTCCAACCGATCATCATTTTTGAAAGAGCATTTAATGACAAAAATAAAAGAAATCGACGTTTTTGCAAAGAAGGTTACCTTTGGTAATATCGAATGTATCATCTAATGAACACCTAATCGATCGACGTGCGATGAAGTTTCGAAAGGATTGATGAAAGTAGGCGAAAACTTAAATTGCCCCAATAAATTGCATCCAGCAGTTGTACATAAGTGCAAAATGTATAGAAGGTGTACAAAAAAGATTTACAAGTATACACGAATATACAATTAACGCCATTGAGTTTAGACGGATTTTAATCACACGGTAATACTCACGTACCTTTTAGTGCTCTCCCGGTTTAACGTTCGTGTTCCAATATACGATGAAGGAATTCGCGCAAGTCTTGCGAGCATATTGGAACATTCAACTCGACCAGAGTGGTCTCTACAGTATATGACGGATTTTGTAGCCATTGACTGACGTTTCGTTTTCCCAATTTTTAACAGCAAAGATTTTAAAACGATAGAATTATCGATCCAAAATAACGAAGGTTGAGTTATTCGAAATGTTATTTTCCGGCAATAAAATCGTATAACTATTCCATCAAAGGACTATTTTATTCAACAGTTTATTTATTCGAGAATATGTATTCGGATAGTCCATACTTTGAGTTATACAAAAACAGATTTGTACGATCTATGAAATTCATATCTCCGAAATGGAAAAGTGGATATCCATAATTGTTCAAACTGTACCTACCCAAAAGCAATATACCAAGAATAGAAATTTCGAATGTGTAGATCTTAAATACGCTCATGATGGATGGTCCAAAATAGCAGATACCTAAATAGTGACCTATATGTATTTTAACTGATAAAATTTTTTATCCTTTCCTTTAATGAATTCGAAATTGTGAACCATCGTAATATTGACGTTTCGATGATTCGACGTCTAAATTTGTTCGGTGTATTTATACTGGCAAATCGATATTACATTTTTCATCATTCAGTTCAATTTTAGGATATAATTAATTTCCCTATAAAGAAATTCCGAGACTTGTGTGTTCTCAATTTTTATAACCTATTTTACATACTCTCGTAATATTGATCCATCCACATTGGATCGTTCGCTAACTATTTTAACTTGGAATTTCGGTCGTTGTGAATATTCATCGAAAAAATGTCCGTCAAATCATTTTGTAGCTCTTATTTTATACATTCCTTTAATATCTATTTTAAAAAGTATTCGCGTATCGAGCTCACTCCTAGATGTATTCCTTATTCACAATCCGACAGAAAAAAATTATTGATTATTTATTGAAAAAAAAAAATCAGTTCGGCCATGAAAAAGTGGTCGAATGGCACGCAGACTGAACTGCAGAATGGAAGGGCCCGCATGATTAACAGGTTTGAATATTCATGCTCGTAAAATCGTAGCACCTCTGTCGGAACTGCAAGGTATGAGCGATAATGGAATCGCAGTGCAACCGTCGACGGTATATAATTTTCAATCGTCTCGAAAGATCGTACTGGAGAAAAAAACGTATCCGCACATACCCACAAAGAGCACTCTTGGTTGCTCTCAGGATATACTTATACGGTGAAATCTCATTCTCGTCATTATAGCCATCCGGATAAATCTCCGAATACGTTGTGGGTAGAGAACACTTCACGTATCAACTTCACACATTGGTATATCAAATTGTATTCTTGCTCGTTCATGACGTTACACCGAAACGTTCGATCTCTGTCTTTCACTACGGTGAATTCGCGCAAAACATATTATAGGAAGCTGCTATGCTTGGAAAATATAATTTCCAGTAGTACGATCGCTTGGACCACAAATCGTGATAAACTATGAAATTTATCATTTTTATTATGGAGGAAGTAATATCGAATAGATAGGGATTTTCTTCCCAGCGATTTAAACAAATACGGTGACACGTGATCACTTTTATTGCAACTCGCAATAACTACGGAATTTGTTATTTTTCTAACAAAAAACAACAGCCTAAAATTCTGGATTTTTTTGCTGCGTTTTAAAAAATATAATGAATCACAAATCGCAATAACTATGAAATTGTTAAATTTTTTAGGAGAAAAAAAATAACAGTACGTTGGGGAGCTATTTCCGGTGATTCTAGAAATATGACAATGTTAATTCATAAATTACTAGTGAAAGAGCAAAGGTAGTAAAGGAAGTTTGAAGCTCGGTGCACCGGGTGGTCTTCTTCCGTCTAATCCGAATCGTTTGACACGCTAGCTACGGTGAATGGGAGGGAAATAGTTTAAGGCACGAGGGAAATTTGATTCGGGTCGTAAAATTCGTCGACACGCGTCGGTGCACGCGCGAACGTAATGAGAGCGAAAAGTAGATCGTGACTGTACAGATGCCTCTTGGCCATCCGAAGGTGCTTGTATTTCATTGCTTTTATAATCTTACGAGAATCGATGAATTCTCAGCAGCTTTAACGTAACCATTATCTTGGCGCGATTGTAGGACGTCGATATTCGGCTCGGTTTACGCGATCCTCATGCAAATAGGGATGTAAAATATTCTGTACATTTTTTTTTACCACTCACCGACTACGCTAGAAAGTTTGATTTCGAACGCAAAATTTACATAAAACATTAATGCGGAAGAGTAGTCAACAAATTTCAACTCAAAATTCAAGACTTCGTAAAAAAACAAGATTTTCAATCAGAAATACAAAATTTGCATTAAATATTAAATTCTCGTATAATATTTAAAGCATATTTTATTAAGTTATATATTGATAAAATTAATAATAATAATAAATGAAACTGAAATGAATTTAATGAAAAATCGTAGTTAATAAAATAAGAAATTTGTGAAAAATCAAATTCCCAAAAAGCCGGAAGGGTGTTTGCGTCGTGTTATTTTTTTTGCATCGCAGAAAACGCAATTAGTTGTGCGTCGATAGAGAACTGCTGAATTGGCATTGGCGCTACAACGATCCTACGTGGTGAATAACCATAATAAAGCCTGGCAATCAAACTTCCAAATTGTGGGCACTCGATTCGTATCTGAGCATGCGAGCAAGTTGGAAAAAACATGAAGAGCCCAAATTACGTCAAAACTGATTCAAGTAAACTTCCAGAGCTAACAAACGTATACGCGTTTCCTTTCAAGCAGGCTTTTGTGGTGCCATGTGACGGGAAATGCACGAGAACCATGAAACGACGAATACATTTCACTTTCGTCGGCAAAGTTCGAGCCTGTCTACGCGTAACCACGCGAAGGTGTTCTTTTACCTTTCTTTTTCAAACGGAGAAACACACAACGTCGTAAAAATCTCCCCCAGGTCTCATTATATACATTCGTTTGTTGAATAATTTATTTGATTTCTCGAATATCGAATTGACTGCCCATAAATAATAGGCGATGAATAAATAATAATTGGTAAGAAAAAAGATATATTATTCCTAAGCATGGACACATTAGTTTTTGTCGCAGTCGGTTAAGATCATTTCGCGTTCGTTTCCCTACAAGTTAGACGTTCCATGTGCACTTTTTTGCAAAGTGCAAACGAAAGGAAGTTGAGAAACACAGTTGCACCGTTCAAAGGAATCCCGGAGATCAAATCAACGGAGTATTGCGCGCGATATTCGGAAACTTTCCAATATCGCTTGCAGCACTCGCAAAAGATTCTGATAATTCGCGGGTAATTAAACGTTCCGCGAACTCATCGATGGTTGGGGTGAAAAATAGGTATGAAGGGCCTTCGAGATAATCCGCACGATTTTTCGACCCGAAATTTCCGAATTTATGTTATTAAAAAATACCGTAATCCTATCGTTGTAAACAATTACATTCTTTCTACGATTTTTCCCATTTCCGATACATTTTTCAAACTACTGCAGAAAATTCAAAAACTTAGCCTAAAAAAATATGCATTGACATTTTTCAATGTAAAACTTAACCAGTGTTTCAGTATGATGGTACCTAATTGGAAAATACAAAAAGATAGTTTGGGTACAAATAAAATACATTATAGTATTCTTTATTCAAATAAAAAAATGTTGACAGTGCTGAACTCACAAGAACAAAAATGGAAAAAAAAGAAAAGCATAAAAATCGATGGATCTCGAATGCACTTGGTCGTACCTAATTTTTTATATATAAAACGAGAAACAGCTAAAAAGTTCCTTTCGGAAAGAGATACTCCTATTTCACTTATATTCTCTCTTTTACAAGTGTAACAAAGAACATGTGTACATAAGGACACATGTACAATTATGATGTCTTTACATCATTTTATAATATATTTTTAATTGCACGACAGAATATAATACAATGCCATTGTATATTATAATATATAATATATTATGTAATAATATAATACAATATTATAACATTATAAAATATCTAATATATTCATTATAAATATTTATCATAAATATTATGAAATAATATAAGGACATCAAGTTACCATGGTTGCGCATAACGTAGGTAATGAGATGCTGTGGAAAGCGTTCAAGTTGTTCACAATTACGCAAACCTGCAAACGTGCGCAATATAGTTGTAAACAGCATGGAGCATTAACCGTCTCATGGATATAAGGCGGGAATACGAAAAAAAAAGAAGAGAAAAAGAAACAAGCCGTAGAGGGTAAATTCGTGCGTTTCAGTGGGTCTCGCTATAGAGAACGTTTTGTTTCAAGTCTTCCTTTTTTTTCTCGTATGCGAGCGGATAAAGGATGGCTGCCATTGACTTACTTTTCGACTTGCGCAAATGGAGAGATAATGTGCGTATGAAAATACGTAATCCATTACCGGTTATATATTTTCTTGTTGCGTTGAGCTATGTCTCGGTGTCAGCTCCCACGTACGGAGAAATTGTTGATTTTTAAAAACTGATATCTTAATTTCGATGTTTGATATTCAATATAACATAAATTTTCATTAAATTACTTAATTTTAATTTAAATTCGTACTGGAGTAAAATTATTTCATTTTTTCGTGAATGAATAAAAATGTCTAAATAAAGGAAATAATTCTCTACACGAGTTATAATTAAATAGTTATAATTTAATATATTTTGTATTTTTCTTCGTCTCATTATTAAGTGAACTATTAATTAGTTTACTTTGCAATGCGATAACGCGATTTTTAACTTTTTTCAACTCTGAACTTTTTATTTCTGTTTTTGAAAAAGAACTGCCAAAGTGAAAAGACTTCTCTCGTAATTAGCCAGACAATTACGAAAATTTTTAATTGGAAATCTGCAGTGTCGTAGAAATCTGATCGAATTTTCGAGTACAGTTTTTTTCTTTCAGACTTATACGCTGTTCGCTTAAATGCATGTCTTGAACGATCGGAATCGAAGAGTCGTAGCTTGTATTACTTAACGTATGAAAACCGCTGGGGTAAAGCTTTTTGTCTGCTGGCAATCGATATATGAAATTAGGACTCGGTTACTGCCGTGAAAATATATCTCGCGTTTGGGCATGCCTTTAGTATGCACCATTATTGTATAAACAATGAAGGAAAGACCATTTAGTCAAATGCATTGCGCACTGTATGCATGTGTCAGTTTACGCCAAGTGGACGGTTTTTTCCTCCCATAATTAGCTGCTATGGATTTTTTAAACTTAATTTCAAATTAAGAAATTTTTGCTTTCTTTGATCAAAGTTGAAAACTTGTTCATTTTTTCATTCCTCATCACGATGTCACGACGTTTTGTCTCTTTTTCGTATCCCGTGTGTTTTTCAGTTCTGATTTCTTGCTTTTTACGTATTCCTTGCATTTTCTTTTTTTATTATATTTTTTTTGTATTTCTTGCGTCTTCTTTTTTCTTGTATTTTTGAGTTTCGTATATCTTGTGTGTGTTTTTTTTGGCACTAAACGCCATTATTTAGAAGCACGTATTTCGTCCAACGTTTCGGACATGTATTCCCACGTTGCAGAGGTTTGAGAGCTGTTTCATGGTATTAGGTAAAAACTGTCGACTACGAAGGCAATTTCTTCGGTGGAGAAATAAGGAAGGGATTTTATTCATAGCGAAAGAAGTTTTTTTTTTATATGGTTTGTTCAACGGCGTGTATAAAAAAATAATGAACCAAATTAGGAAGATCAGGAAAGAGCCCGTTGGGTCGCTACGCGGAATGTTTCAAGCGTGTACGTGAAAATATTGCATCGTGGACGATAGACTCGGAATACGAGAGTAGGATTTGCGAGGTTCTGGTATTTCTAGTGCGTGCAAAAGACGTTACGAGGCGTTTGGGGCGTGTGCGAAACTTCACACTTCCGTGTAACGGTGGCTCATCCAATTTTGCAATCGTTGCGTGCACATCGAGTACTTTCGTACTCGCTGCATGATTCTCGTGGTAGAATACGTTGTTCAGCAGCGCCCTAACACGTTTCCTCAATTATTCCTGAATTATCAAAATTTCCCGCGTACCCAAGAATAGGTGAAAATTATTGGACGAATTTGACATAATAATTCTTATCGTAACAATCGAAATGTGCGAAAACTTCTAGAAATAAAATTCATTAAATAAATAGTTGCCGAAAAAAAGGAGACAAGATTATGCGAAAAAAGAAAAGTGATGATGAATGGCTGACGAAAGGAAGCCAGGGACAGGATAAATTCATAAGGAAGTTCCCTCACGCCAGTTACGATTGCAGAATCGCTGAATGAAAAGTGCACCGGGTTAGGATGCTGTAAGCTCATTGGAGCACGTTACGATTCCACCAACTTATATGGACATCAGACAGGATCTCGAGTCTGCGAGTGAATCGTGCAAAAAGAGCCCATTACGTGATGTAATGAGCTGCGTGTAGGCTCGGAAATACTAGACTCGTTCTTTTATATCTGAAAAGTTATTCAAAGCTGTTCACACGCTTCTGTATAAATACTCAAGAGTAGAGGACCGGTAATGACACAACAAACCGTGAGCTTCATTTTATTCAATTGCATTTATGCCTTGACTGCTTGAAAACAACGAGGTGTTCGTCTATTGCAATGATTATGCCTTATATTTTTGTTAATTTCGTCTAGCCATTTTAATCACACGGAGCGATCTCTTCACCATTGATGAAACAATAACGTTGCTTTTTCTATCATGAGGATACAACAAAAATAATTGTGTCCCGAATTTTATTTTGGCATGTTTGAAGTTCGAAAATCGCAGGAACTTTTTTAACGATTCTTATTTATCGATGTATAATAAATCTGTGGCAATAGGTAAATTTCGATAAAAATGAAAAAAAAATGAAAGTAAGAAATCGAGCAAAAATAAGCCTTTGCTCCTCACGATGCAAACTTCATTTTCGTGCCGAAGCGTGACCGGGTATTCTCGAGTTTAACAGAGTAGAAATATCGCCATAAAATATTCTGGGTAGACCATTAACATTTTTTTAATATGAAATCCTGACTTATTAAATAATACTTTCAGTCATCAAAGATATTAATAATTGAATGTGATAATATAATTTCGTTTATTGTAATTGCATGCTCCGTTTTATGATCACATTATTTTTTTTCAACAATGATCGATGCCTGACGATTATAAAGTATAAACAATGATGGTAGACAAAAATTATATGCTTATATAATGGAGGATGTTGATGACATAATAAATTCCCCAGCACGATTCTGATCAGTTCCTCAGGAAGGGAATGGCTGATCAGGACCTAGCCTCAGACTTGTTACATCGCGAATCTTATCAGGGTGGAAGCCGCACCAAAGCCTGATATTGTTTAGGTTAGGCAGATCAAGGGCAGCATTTATTCCCGACTGAAATATCTACTCGAGATAAGAATAATACGATAACAAAATGATCTAGGTACGATTAATAAATTTGGAAAATGTGAATGGTTATGTTGAAACGTAAAGAATGCTGAATTTTTAATAGCATTTATATCCGAATCGTGAAGCCAAATAGTCCATCACGGAAGCTCGCGTTAGTACAAAGGGTTAATCCTCAGAAGTTCAGCGCGATAATGGGGGCTTCCTCACGGCTGAGAAACGTACGAACAAGCGGAAGTGGAATATTAAAAAGATCCCGAATGGTGACGAAAGCCTAAAACCGGAAAGTTTACCCGCGTAGAAAGCGAACGAAAGTTTAACGGGGGATGGAAAGTTTGAAACAGCCGGTGATGGCGTCGTGTCATCGTTGTGTATAAAATCTCAGAATATGATAATTCCCACTTAGTCATCTCCAAGCAATTTCAGAGCAAAACTTTTAACGATCGCTTTCCCGTGGATTTGCAATTCGAGGATGACAATATCAGGGAAGATTCCCATACGACGTTTTACCATAGCTTTCTCTCTTCGTAACCGACGACTCTGGGTCAGGATAGACAGAATAAAGCGCGTATTCCCGACGCAATCGAAGGTGTTGCATTAGCTCGAGGTTTTGCAAGCTACCGTGATCGGTAAACCCAACCGCTAATTAACTTATTTATGGTCCTAGTCTGTCATGGTTTTTCAAAGCGGAGCAAGCCTCCACTTCGGATGCCAGTTTTTCATAAACTGTGCATTTACTGTGACTCGCCGATAAACAACGTTTGCAAGAAGTAATTACTGTCCCTTCACCATTTATTCGATACCCACTTGACGCGGTCGATTCTTTTCGCTTCAACATTCGTAGTCCACGTTCCATTCGAGAAACTCGGTTTTCGTGTGTTCGACACTGTCTATGTGGGAGGCTGAGAGTAAACAAGGAAATGGTCAGTTTTAGAGTAAAACCGATTTCTCATGGATCTCTCACTTCACGAGTAGCGTCTTTCCATCGCGTAAATACCTCATTTGAGATCACACAACGTACTTTCCTACAAGCAGTAAAAGAGGCATGGTAATGTATAGTCTTGATGAGGAGGAAGGAACTTTCACTGATCACCGCGACATTAACGCCTGCACGATAGAGGAAAGAGAGGCAAAGAGGATTTCCGGTTTGGTGCTTCTTCGCTCTTTCCTCGTCACACCAGAACCGCATTTTCTCCGGCTCTCGACACTTCCAGCATTGTCGCGGATAAACTGCAATCACCCGAATCCTGACTCATCCTCGTAATAGGGATCTTCCTACGTTTATCTCGCGGATCGAGTGGATGAGCCACTTTCCGCTGTGGACTGTACCGTTAGGCGAGTGTGCTCATTTGCTTGAAAGGATTCACCGCGGCAACCGTTGCTAGAGAAGATACGAATGATTGTTTCTGTTTTTCGTTCCGGTACAGCGCATCTCGTAAGAGATTTTCGAAAATGAAGTTCGCAATGTAGATTGATGCAATGTTTGGCATCTGTCTTATGGATGGAGCCTATGAAACATGATGATCGTAGGAGAACTGCCAAAAGTAAATAATCGGTAGTTTTGAACTTCCGAATCGTGAAGGATCGACTGGTTGATCTGGTTCCAGGTTTGAATATTTACGACGAAACCTAAACTGTTGGACTACTTTTCAATATGTTGGTGCAAGTTGCCTTTTCTTGCATCGCTTATTGAAGATTCTTCGGTAGAGATCAAAATACTCTCACACTAATTTGTCCCTAGCAAATCAATTTTATTAATCTTTATTTAATACACAAATAAAATTGTTTATGCATATATATATGTATATTTTTTTTTATTGACTTTTTCAGTATATTCACTACAAGATCGATCTTCCGGATCTCAAGGAATTCACACTCTGCATGTGGCACAAATTTACGAACCACACCAACGATCATCCTCTATTTTCTTACGCAGGTAAATCTTCTCGTCCCATTATCACGTCTTTTTATAAAAAATTCATCAAAAGTTTTCAAAATGGTGAAAAAAAAGTTTTGCAAAGGCATTTGATACTACAACTCGTAATAACTTTATTCAAAGTAGTTTTATGGGAATCGACTTTCTAAGGATACATCTATGATATCGCGAAAGATACGCACGTACTTATTGCACTTGTTATTCATCTTGCTAGAAGCACGTGACTCTTTTCCGACACCATATTTAGAAAGGATATCGGGCGCGCCGTCTCGTCACTATGCATCTCTTGGGCTTGCCATAGAAAGTTACGCGGCGTATATTCACGTTTGTCTTGCTTACTTATTTTTCTCTCTATCTGATCGATACTACACGGAATTTTAATTGCAGACACGAGGATTGAGTTGCGTGATTGATCGATTGTGTATCAGAAAATTTTATGCGTACATTTGATGTATATATTTTTTACTTTTGATCAAAGATGAATATCATAAATTTTTCTCAAAATTTTCTTTTGAAGTTCGTTTTTTTTATTTACAAACGTATTTCGCTAATGGATTTTCTAATATTTTTTCGCTACTCCAAGAAAAAACATATACTCTGCACGAGAAACACGAAACTGTCACGATATCGTCGCAATCGTTGATGATTTCGTCATCTAAAGTGGATGAAGCTTCAAATTACGAAGATAAAAAATAAATATCAATTGCAAAATCAAAAGTGCAGACGAACGATTTCAGACCTCTGTAACATTCGTTTATATTCTTATTCAGCGGGCTTAGCCTCGAAATAATTATTATATTTAGACGTTTTGTGTCATATCGCAGGTCCATGACGATGTATTTTTATACCTTGAAGACAAATTCAAAATTTAATTCGCATGAAATCTTCATTTCTAGGGAAAACTGTCGAAAAAATTTTCTAGACAGGTTTTTCGCAATTTTCCAGTCCAATTTTTCACTTTCGGTAAAAACTCGGGCATATTCGTAATCAGCGGGAAATTTCTGATTAAATAAACCGTTTTAAGAGTTTAAAAATGGAAAAAAATATTTTTCGACTGTCCCCGCCACTTTTCCAGAATCTTAAAAATCACGATGTTTCAAGGGTCGTAGAGCGAGATTTTCCTGTGCGATTGAGATTCATCCGGTGGATTTGAAAAAGGGTTTTGCCTGGCTTAAATAATAGGGTTTTTGCTTGGCTAAGGTATTTGCCCGGCCTAATAAGGAGCTCACCTTACGATCGTTTGTAATTTCGTGTTTTTTGAAATTCTGGAAAAGTGGCCGGGACAATAGAAAAATATTTTTTTCTGTTTTTACACTCTTAAAAGGGTCTATTTAATCAGGAATTTTCTGCTGATTACGAATATGCCCGAGTTTATTCCGAAAGTGCAAAATTAGACTGAAAAAATGCGAGAAACCTTTCTAGAATATTTTTTCGACATTTTTCCCTAGAAATGGAGAGTTAAATGCGAATTAAATTGTGGATTTGTCTCCAAGGTATAAAAATACATCGACATGGACCTACGATATGACACTAAACATCTAAATATAATAATTATTTCGAGGCGAAGCCCGCTGAACGGGCGTGCCTGATTGGCTGCCTTTCAAAATTAATAATAATTCAGGGGTTGATCCGGGAACCGTACATGCTTATATCAATCGCCTCAGAATTTCACCCCCAACCTCCCATTTTGAGGATGACATTCTTAATTGGGACATCCTGTACATATTTCTATATTTATTCGAAATGTTGTGTTTTTGAATTTGTCGGATCAATTCGACGTCGTCGAAAATCTCGTCGTTTCCCATTTTCATGTGCGCTTTATTCTGAGAGTTTAGTGTAGTAAATGTTTATTGCAAAACGAAGATGTCAACTGATTACAAATTTTAGTCGGTAGTCAGCCAAGAGGGATATTGTCATGGATCGCGAACACTGCGAGGAGCTCTTATTACATGCTGAACATAGACGGTCACAACATCTACAGATTGAACTATCCGCTTAGATTGAACAAGTGGTATCATTCTTGTCAGAGTTGGAACGGTCGTACTGGGGAATGGCAGATCTGGGTCAATGATGAACGAGTTGGTCGTGGTTTTCACAACAGAGTAAGTGAATTACTGAATTTCACCAAAACTAACAAAACGATAAGTATAACTATTATCTTCCTCCTGATAAAACGATCGTGAAGTTGCGTCTTTTTTGCCTCGCCATATCCCAATATATTTTCGTACGTCAAAAACATTATTTCTTCCAATCAATTTGGTTTATTTTGGCAAGAGTGGAATTTTATCTTATACTGCATGAAAATGAATATTTATTTATGGTAGAATAAAAACATGCTTCAATTGGAAATAAATCTGAAAACCAACAATTTTCTTTATCGACGTTTGGATAAGATGTACAGTCACTGACACTTCAGTCAACATCGTCAAATTTTACTTCAATTATTATCGAAAGTGGAAAATGAACGTTTCTGAGTTTTAATTTATTCCAAAATAAGCTATTTGTATGGGTAAACGTGTACGACATGATCTAGATTTATAATTCCTTGATTCCGTTATTTCGAGATTATAACTTTATGCTTGACTTTATCCAGTAATACCTTAATAGCCGTTATGATAGACTTGTCTTCGTAGAGCTCGTAATTAAACCGTTCCTTTAATTTATTTTCTCATTATTGGGTGAATTATTCTATCAGCTCGTAGGTCACGTGATCAAGGGTGGAGGAATCGCAATTTCCGGTCAGGAGCAGAGACAGCTCGGCGGTGGTTTTCTTGAGGGCGAAGGGGCACCTCCAGGTTGGTTATGAAAGGACATCGGGGTTTTTTTACTTTAAGATCACCCATGAAAGATTCATTTGCATATTTGCATGATTGAAACTTTGTTCTAAGGTTCGGGCGGTTTACTCGGTGAGCTGACTATGCTACAATTGTACAACGTTGCTTTGAGCGCGGGCAAAGCTCACAAGGATCATAAGCATCATCACGCTCATCACTACGAGCACGATACATCGAACAACAGGCCGAGAACAACGACCCCTCCACCTGTGACTGGACCTCCATTGCCCATGAATCCATTCCTTACTGGGGGACAAATCAATCATCGAGTAAGAATAACGAAAACATTGATACATTCAAATTTTCCAATAGTCAACATTAATGGTTATTGAATAACATTTTTTTGAACATTTTTATTCACTGAAAAGAAAATTAGTTGAATGGAATTGAAATTTTTATTTCATTCAATTTAGTTTCGTTTTTTACTCGGTATATATTCGATTATTATTAATGTCATTTAATTTAAAAGCTTTGGACAGCTCTGTAATTTTTCATTTTCCGTAATCAATATTTGTAAAATCGATCATCCAGGTAAGAATGACGAAAATATCAAAAAATACTTTTTTTATAGGGCATTTTCAAAGTTATTGAATAATATTTTTCCACTGATATTTTTTCTTCGTTAAAGGTTATTTGTTATTTAATTCAATTTCAAATTGAATTTTTTACTTAACATTATCTCACTTGTAATGCGACATCAAAGTATTTTATTGAGTTTTATAGGTTCGAATAGCTTTCTAATATACTGTCTTTCATAATTTTGCTAATCATTTTCTCAAGCGCGATTTTTTGTGTTGTACGGATGTCAGTAGTTCTTTTTGTCAACTTTTTAATTTGATGTTATTTTTTAATCAGCCTTGAATAATCCGTATTGCACAATTGACAAAGTGTTTTTCTTTAGTCGATCATCGATTAAGTGTAAAGAGGATATTGACAAAGGCTAAACTTTTCGACAGTGAACATTAATAGTTCTTCAACAATACATATTTTTACATTTAATTTCATTTTTTACAATCAAATGGAATTTGATGCAATGTAAAATTGAATTTACAACGAAATATGATTTAACTCGTAACTCAACATCAATGAATTCAAATTAATTCAATAGCTTTGGATAATTTTTCAATTTTCCATTTTTCACAATTGTCAAGTCGGTTTCTCCAATCGCAGATGTTTTCGAGGTCGTGTGGATTTCAGCAATGCGTTTAATCTCCAAAAGATTCTTCAAATGTAACAGTAAGAAATGAGTAATGATCAGGAATCACGTTCGATCATTGACATTACCGATCATCTTTCCCCATTCAACGAAAAGAAATTCATCCGAGTCCCAACCGTTTTATAGGAAATTGAAAAATCCTTTACTAAATTGATAAACTTTCGAATCGTTGATTATCATTCGCGAGCACGAAAATTAAATTTCGCGTCTCATCGTGCATCGCTTATCATTTCGTCGATTTAAATCAGCCCCAGCTAATAACTTTTCATCGAAAAACATTCGTTTGGCTCAAGCGGGTGGGCAGCCAGTGTGTTTCGTAACGAGAATCGATTTTCATCGCGAGCATGGATTATCGTTGTTTCCGCGGTCCGTTACCATTCGTTTTCCATTTAAAACCGTTGATTATCATTCCCCAGTCAATTTCATTCAATTCCCTTCATCCGGTTTGTTTAACTCGCAGGACTGATCGTTTTCTATTTTTTTTTGTTGTCTTTTTTTTTGGGAATTTGAATACTTAAACGACGGGTCGCTCGCAGGTAAAGATAAATCCGGGAGCTGATATTCAGCTGGTTCAGAACGGAGTGACGCTTCGACACCCAAGTTTGCCACCAACGCGACTGGCACCAGTGGACTTTCCACCGATAAATCCGGATGCTTTCAAACCGGCGCCGCCACCCGCGCAACCTCAGCCATCCCAAATTCCAAGCTTTACAAGCGGCTATCGGCCAACTCAGTTCTTCGAAAACGGCGTGCCTGATGCGGCTGAAGCGCCAACCGGATTGCCTGGAATTGCTACTGGCTACAGCTTTACGGACGGCCAATATCACAATCTTTTCAAAAGAGAGAAAAACCATAAGGGATCCTTGATCGACGATACGGATCCCTCCGAAGTCATCAACTTCGAGTCCAAAAAGGAAATCGTTAAGAGGGACGCTCCATCTGATATAAAGGTACGTTCATACGAGAAATATTGGAATGGAGAGTTGATCAGGGAATTGCATCATAACCCTAAAATTCTAGGGAATTATTCGTAAATATATACATAAATTTGACAAGTAATAATATATACCTAAAAAGGATAGATATATGTTTACACGCTATATATATAATGAATCGACAATATCGTCTTTTTTACAAATCGGTAAAAAAGATGAAAAATATTGAGCGAACAAATCAGGGAAATAGTGCCATTTTGAAATTTTGGGAAAATGGGGCAATCGTAACGATTGTTTCTTTGCTACGTGACAAATTTTCATGACGTGGCAACTTGAGGCAGGGACTAATGTTAACACTGGTCTGCAACGAAAAATAATTTTTTTTAGATTTAATTAAGAGGAAACTAAATGTAGTAGTAAAAAATATACTTTTTTTCATGGATGTTTTGTAATAAAACGCTTTCTTTTCTTGTTTGACAATACTAAATCTTATATTTATTAATTACGATTGTATTAATAAAAAGACGCAAGATGTACAGCAGTAAATTAACGATTGAACTTTGCTATTTGGCAAAAGTTGATAAAGGTGTCAAGATTTGATATTAGAAAAGTTTAATCAGTAATTCTTCTTTACTTTCCACGTTTCTACCAATAACAATTATATTACATTTTCAGATTCGAGACTTGGATAAATTTAATTAATAATAATATACTAAATTTTTTCAAGTCTCGAAATACAAAAGTAACAATTGCATTTTTTTTCAACTGTACTATTCGAAACTCGAATAAACTCTATGGATAAAAAAATTAATAAACCCATTGTTACTATTTAATTGATTCACCAAATGTATTGAATAAATTTATTGTACGATGATTCGCTAAATTTATTCAAGTCACTAGTTGAAAAACTGTGAAATAAATTAGACGATTAATAATGGATAATGAAGTATAAAATTGATTTACGTCTCGAAATGCAAAATCTCTAATAAATAATCGTCAAATCGACAATTCTGTTTTGCGCAGGTATCGTTTATTCCTCGGGAGGATGCGAGCGAGAGAAACGAAAAGACGATCGTGAAGCGAGAATCGGAGAAGAAGAAACGAGGATTGGTGCAATTAGGGGACGGTTCTTTGGTCGACGACAGTTTCCTCGTGCCGCAAACTCTGAACAACGATTATTTCAGCGGTCTCGCGAGTTTCGGTGAACAATTGAAGGAACCGTCGAAAGCGGACGAGCGCGAACCGGCCGAGGGCGAAGTGAAACTGGTGATGGATATTTGCGACGGTTGCGCGATCGAACCGTTCGCGAAAGCTCTCGTGATTGGTTGGCGTAACGTTCCAAAAAAGCTTTATTCCGGTGCACTTTATTTGCCAGCGGTACCCGCGTGCAAGGCATTTTAATCGATCGCCTAGCGATCCAAAATTGCCAATCCTTCTCACTCCCTGTTTGCTCGATTCCCGACCGACTGTTATATCGTACTCGATAAATCGAGATATTTCAAAAATAACGCTAGGCCAGAAAAATC
This sequence comes from Ophioninae sp. B BG-2022a, assembly GCA_030522765.1. Taxonomy (NCBI): domain Eukaryota; kingdom Metazoa; phylum Arthropoda; class Insecta; order Hymenoptera; family Ichneumonidae; species Ophioninae sp. B BG-2022a. The sequence continues at coordinate 109,777 of JAPYZJ010000009.1, forward strand.
GAGAGTATTGCGAAACGACAAAAAAAAAGCGGATTCAATGAAACGAAAAAAACGTTAGAGCTTCCGGTACTCGATGAAATTTTCACGAGCAAATTTCGAAATTTTCGCCTCGTTGCAAAGCGACAAAAGTCGAGGTGTTTGATTGCCTTTTTTTTTGTTTACTTGCCCCATTTGCAAGCAAGAACTCGTGATAATTGTGTACACGGCAAACTCGAAACTTCAATGTCCCAAACGTTGTGATTTTATCACGGTTCTTGTTTGCGGAGTAAACGAAAACGTAAAACCAGACTTCTACAACTTTTCGCAACTTTTTTGTTGTAAAAACAAGGACTTTTTGCCGAAAAACTTGATTCGTATTTTTTCGAATCGATATTTCCATAAAGCCCTTTTTTTTCTCGAGTTTAAATCGGATAAACGATTTTTTTTTTTTTTTCGTTTTGTTATTCTTTGGATCCGAAGGTTGAGAGCACTTCGAGATATTGGCAAAATATTTCGAAGCAAGCAGGGGATATTGGGTCGTTTGCATTGTCATCGAAAGTATTTTTTTTTTTTTTTTCACTGTCGACATCCAGTCTATTCGGATGATCGACGTTTGCCATTTTTCAGGACGTGATGCTCAATCGAGGCATTTCATCGTTTTTTTTCTTTGTATTCAATTACTTTTAACGCGTTTTATATTGTACTTCATTTTTTCATTCACAATATTCCGACGAACGGAGATGAAATAATGATCGAGATGGGGTTGGAATGGATTATGTATTTAGTGGAAATAATGAATTTGAGAATATCGGAGCTAAAACTCGTGATCTATTTGCGGAACCAATATTGAAATTGATAAAGACAGATTTTTCATTGATAACTCTTGATAATAGAAAACAATGAGGACGCGATACCTGTTTTCAAGGAAATAATTAAATTTCTTGAATTGATTTTCGAAACGATTGAAGGTGCGATTTCATCGAGTGAAAGTTCAATTTTACACAATTTAAATTTAACTGTATTTCCAAAGCAACAAAAGCCGATGTTATTCTTAATTAATCGCCGTTGAATCGATGACGTTTTAACGATCAAAATTCGATTTTTTATTCGTTTTAAATTCCGAAATTCGACTGTACAAAATTTTCTTAATCGTATTCACCTAAGGTTAATACATAGGCGTTTTCTCCGCTGATATTGAAGTATTACGCGTACATTATATGTAAGATAGCTAAGACTCGTTTTTAATGACTTTTATACACATACGTATAAAAATATAGTTTACATATACAAATACAAATTCGAGATGTACAAATAAATATTATTCTCGTTTATCTCGCGTTTAAATGTGTTGAGAAAAAAAAATCAATTTCATCGAAGCGTCAATCGTGAATTTCGACGGTTTTGCGATCAATTGTTCGACAAGTGGATAAGTAAAATATTTAAAGGACATCGTCGACCATTTTTTGGCAATTTTAACAACGATATGTACAAACTCGTGCTCGATGAAATGAAAAATATACGATGCGTTGCCTGGTGGTACGAATGTTTCATAAAATGTAACAATTTTCGATGCAATCGAATAAACTTGCCAAACGTTATATCGTTTTACAGTATGTACGATTGGTTTGCAATCGAGTAATCGTTCAAATAGAAATGTTACGTAATGCAAAGATTTTAATATCATGGATATTAAATCTAAATCTAAACTGAACCTGCCCTCCAATTTTCATCGTCAAGTAATTTTTAACATAGTAAAAATAATTACTAATGTTAATAATCATAATAAAAATAATAATAACGATTTATGTAACTTTTTCAAAATTTGTTATTTTTTCATTGTATTACGATTATGCATTCAGGCTTTTTTCAGCTGTTGAACTTGTATTAATACGTAGACAAATGTTTTCACCGAATAGAAAGAAGAATAAAGATATTGAATGTATTTTAATACCTAAAGTGTATTAAAAAATAGTCAATAATTAATCAACTTCTCTCAGGAATCAATAATCAATCAATTTGTTCAATTGTTCTCAAATAGAGAATAAAAAACGTCAGGTCCTATCCTATTAGTTTCGTTTATACGAAAAAGTCCATTTTTTGTTTGTAGCAGAACTATATTAACTTGGCTGTTTCGAGATAATTTCCGAAAGTTTTGTGTATACGTTGGGAAATAATTCAAACGATTTTTTTTTAACAAAATTGTTGTCAACAAGTCTAATATAATAGCAGATTTTTCATTTTGAAGCAAAATAAGTGTTCTATTCTTACAAATTCATGACATAAAACATATATGCGATGAATTTTTTTATACTACTACATTGAGATTGATTTTCATTGGATTTATAAAAATCATGCATAATAAATAAATTGCAATTACAAAAAAAGCGTAAAAAATAAAGGGGTTAATGACTGATTAAACTTAGATACTTGACAAATCATGATAGATATACCAAGATTTGTCAAACGGGTAAGTTCAACGGACAATTAACTGCTGAAATTTTTACAATTTTCGGTAATAAACCATAATCAACAAGTCGCAAATTTACCATTTTCTAGGAAAAAAGAAAACGTCTTATTTGAAAAAATCCATGATAAATGAAGTATGCATGATAAATCATTTTTACCATTATATTTTACATGAATTTTCATTAAATCTATAACGATCATGCGCAATAACGAAAAGAAGGAAAAAAAGTATATTTTTTTTATTGCAAACCAGTATTTATCATTAATGGATGTTTCATTGTGCTACGGGATGAAAAATTCGTAACGACGAAACGTTTGTCGACAGGAACGATTTATCAATTTTTCAAGAATTCCGTTAAAATTACACTTGGCCCGATTGGCGGTGGTTTATTATTCTTTTGAAGCTCGTTCCCACGAGGAGGTCGAAGTTTAAGCGGTTAATTTATTCTCGCAGCCTAGTCTGAAGGGGATTCCCGAGAGGAAAAGTTTCGGGCACTTACCTTGCTCTTGTGAATGTGCTGATGTTGAAATTCGCTATCGAACTCGGGCTCGCTGAAGTAACTCTGATCCTCCCAGTGCGGCGGAAGACCAGCCCCGCCGACGGGAACTCCCATTGGCCCGGGCATCCCGGCCACACCGTCTGTACTCTCGAACAGACGCAAGACGCTTCGATCCCTGATGTCACGAAGATGAGACCTTGAAGAAATCCGGAGGCTTCAATTAATATTTCGTCGATATTTTTCCTACGGGTTATTATTAGCTTTGGGGTCGCGCTGATGCTCTCTACATATATGAAATCGCCTCGATTGGATCAACAAAAATAATCGTGTACAGTACAGTACAGATTTATCTCTTCTACCAACGCATTTTAGGCACGGTCATATACGATTGAAGTTTACTTGGGTTTGTTTGAGTTTTTCGGATTGGTTTGGCTTTTTTGGGTTTGTCGGATTTTTCGGGGTTGTTTGAGGTTTTCGGTTTTCGGGTTTGTTGAGTTCGATTGTGTAAGACTGAACTTTGCAGGGTTCGAGTGCAACAATTTTTGTGTTCCATTTTTGGTTTGTTATTTTAATACAAAATCGTATTTCGCAGATTCAATTTGGAAGTCGCTCAATAATGATCTCAAACAATGTTTGATTGATTCCCGTAGCTAAAATTTACCAAACGAAATGTGGAAAACGACAAAAAATTGTTGTGTTTCAATGATGCAAACTTTAAGGTAATTTTAAATAACTTTGGAACTTTTTATGCGGGGTATTTTGGATCGCCGAAATTCTAAAAAAATATTTGGCTCATTCTCGTAGTTGTAAATTTTTTTAAAATAGAATTCAGAAAAGGAATGAAGAAGTATTATTTTGGTTACACTCTGACGGTCTTTTCAAATATTTCAAATTCTTTGTTGGTATTTTGAGTGTCCCGAAAGTTGGCGTTTTTGTTTGTGATCTAGACGAGGTATAAAATAAATATCGATGAATAAATATATATTTTTGGAGAAATACAAAAAGTCACGATATTTTTTGAACACATGTCAGATTTTAAGCTCGCTCGGTTAGAGGTGCGGAAAAAAGGTTGGCAATTCGGAAGCACTCACCTGAGATCCTCGAGTTCGTAGAACATGTTTTTGTTGCTGTCGTGTATGTATACTTTGACATGGGGACTGTCGAGATACTCCATGGTTAGCTGTTTGGGAAAACTTCTGACGAAGAGAGCCTTGACGGTGTCTATGCTCGTTATTTCGTTTGGTAGGAGCGCCCTCTTCGTCTCGTTCCTGTACTGCAGGAACACCTGACCTAGGGAGTCGCCCACAGAAATTCATTGTTTTGTCAGGTAAAACTCGCTCGTGCTCGCATTTGCTTCATCGGTTCGTTAAGGCATGCTTCGTCGACGGCAATGCAATTAAACTCCTTCATGCTCAGCGCGTTTTCGTTTTGAAAATTCGAGAGAGCCAAGCTCGACCTGCACAAATTGCAGTACTCGTAAAATGCCCTCTCAGTGAATCGTGCCACGAGTAACAAAGATGGAAGAGAAATTACTCTCAACAAATTGATGGAAAAATTCTATTTTCGAATAAATTAAAGAAGAAATTGATAATTAATATTGTAAGTAAATTTTTTGACGTTTTGTTTTTTCAGAAAAATGATAAATATAGAAACTTCATTTACAGCGATAAATGTGGAAAATACACACGTATTGAACGTACGTTCAGAATTAAATATCGCTGTTTGAATAAAATTGAAAGTTTATTATTAGAAAGAATTCGATTTTTCATTTAAATTATTGCTGATGAATATAAAGTTTTTTGTTTACGTAAATCGCTGGATGTTTAATACAATTGATAATATATCATGAGAATGTAGGCTCTTGAAATGTTTCGCAACAGTATAAATAGAAATAAAATATTGCAATATGTAAGCAAACTGTAAAAGGATTTCAGCTGGGATATGCATTTTAAGCCCGAATTTCATACATTTATTTGTAAAGAGTACGGAATGTGCTTTACCTAGTGGTCGCTCCAAAGTTTTACTCGGTGTTCGGACAACGGGGAGGCTGCTCCTTTGCTTGCCACCCCTTCGAAATCCAGTGCTCGAAGTCTCAACCTCGGACATGATGCCCGGGTCGTCATCGAAGAGCATCGTCGAAGAGGGGGGTGGATATCCCCTCGGAAGAGGCGACTGCGAGATTTACGATATTTTAATTCGATCGTTTTATTCTCTTGATTACCTCGTCATTCTCGACTGAAGGAACAAGTGTTTGGAGTTTATCCCAGTTTCAATAGCAAAACATCAAATTATGCAAAATTTGACAATCTTGCTCATAAAACGTTTTACTCGAGGGCGCATTTTTTTTTTTACGATTTCAACTAACTTTCATTCGCCTTCGGTTGAGAACTTCTTATTTTCTATACTCTATTTATTTCATTTTTTAATATCACGTTTTTAATTCACTTTTCGCAATTCAATAAAATCGAATAATTATAATAAAAAGCTTGATTTTTTTCCTGATTGAACGTCGTTGAATCCATTTAAATGTACAAAGGTAAAATTTAAGCTAAGAAATAGTGTTTTTTTATACATTATTGGGGCAACGTTTATCTCTGGATCATGCACCGTGCATACAATAGAATTATTGATAACGGAGCGGAATTAGAAGTACAGAAGGAATTACAAATTACCTTTCTCTGGCGAGACTTGGTCCCCATCTGTATAACGGAACAAACACACGGAAATAAACACAGACAAACATTAGAAACACTCAGATAAAACGTGGTAGAATTAGGCTTGTGTAATTGGGCTTAATTAGTTTTGGGAAAGTCGCGTGGAGGGTTATTAAAAAAAGGAGTGCTGCTTTGAAAATTGCATTCGAGGTTAGTTTTTTTGCAAATCTTATTCGATTATTGAAAAATATTTGACTGCTATTGCGGAAGTTGCAAATATTTCGTTTAGGATGTCGTAATAACACTTAGAAAAAAACATGAAGAGCTAGGAATGATTTTTCGACTTCAATTTTCACTTTTGAAAATTCCGTTTATACTGGGTCTTGAAGAATCAATTTAAAAAATGGCATTAAGCATCAACACAACAAAGTGAAAAATTTCACTGAATCAACGTTGATAAAGCAATTTCAAAGACAAAAATTCAAATATATTTATATTTGAAGATTTTTGACCGTGATGTATGAAAATTGCAATTACGAAGCCTCGAAATATTGAGTAACTCGCAAATCTCAGGTATACCTTCTCTTTTTAAGTGTTTTAAAGACTGTGCATTCATTTTTGTCCCAAAGTCTGAAAAAATTGTGATAAATTTGTTATAATGAAATTCCCAAAGTATTTTTCGCGAACCGTGTGCAGATGTCTAATTTGGAACACATAGAAATTTTCAAATGAACGTCAGTTACATTTTTAGATAGCAACAAACATGAATAAAGGTATTTCCAAAAACGGGTACATGCTCGAATACAATAAGTGGCTTTTCGAAAAACTATGACATCGACGTTGAAAATTCCTCCTCAGCCTATAAAACTAAAATTGCGACTATGTCGATATGAGATTACGAGTCTTTGGAAATAAATAAAAATACCGCAAAATTACACAGAAAATGATGAGATATTTAAAAAATGAATGAATATTTGAATTTTTAATAATTACGCAGTAATGAATGAAATGATTATTTAATAATTACATGGAAATTGAAAGACATTTAAAGAAGCCGTGGGCAAGTAAGCGAAAAACAAAAGAAAAAGATACAAACCAGAAATAAGATAATGCAAAAAGTTTAAAAAAGAAGACCCTGATGCGTCAAATTCCTCATTTTGGATGATCCGAGTCGTTTTTTTTTAACACCGCGATACATGAAATTCGAACGCATTCAATTTCCCGATTACCCTAACAATACTTCCATTAAATTCTCCTTTCCTAGTTCCATTATTACAAACACAAAGTGCCCAGAAGTGTACACACTCATTTATGAAATTGGCAATCGCGCTCTTGTAATTAGCGTGATTGGTTGATCGCGGAGAATCTCGATTAAAGTTATCATTGTTCGTAATTAAAATTGTCGTTGCAATGATATCCATAATACCGGTATTTCCAATCGCGATCTTCATCGAAAATTTCGTTGTTTCTCGTCGACTATTCCTCTTCACTTTCACTCCTCTTACTCATCGCCACCAGATGTGAATAGAAAATGAATGATCGATTTTGGTCCGTTTGACTCGCGTTAATCCATCGGACACATATCGAAGCGCATCATGAAACGGTCGAACGCGTTTCGCGGTTCCCTTCGAGGGTCGAAAATTTCACATCAAGTCGTTGTGTCAATGAGATTTCGTGTCAATGACACGAGAACCACAAGCACCGGATATATCGCATCCAATTATAACCCCCAATCGAGCAGATAACGCCGTGAAATACTCCAACACGTCCGATTAATTGACAAAAGCACGGTACCGTGCGCAATGGGCATTAGCGACGGGACAGTGTCACATATCTTACTATTTTTCCTATCACGTACAAAGCTGACATTTTCCCAGAAACATTCGCGTAAAATAAAAAGAAAAAAATGCAGCAGCAACGAAGTCCAAGATATTAGCAGTCCGGATCGGACAGATATGACGTTCGTCAAATTCTGGCAAGATTGCATCGATATTGGTTATCGAACGATCCATCTATCGTGATCCGATATTTCTCTATTAATATTTATACCAGAGAAAAAAAAAAAGAGATTCCACTCGGTGCTCGATCTACGTCGACGACCACTGAATTGTCGTCAATTATTTTTACAGATAAAGCCCAAAACGTGAAGTGTGGTTTTTGTGAAATGGAATCCATCACGAATGCGATTGAAATCTTCCAAAAGGCCCCCACACCGACGAAAACTTTTCACCGGAAACGTTTCCGTTATGGCTTTTGTAATACGATATGATAACGACGCAAACTGCGAGAATACCTCGCTGCGATGCACGCAGTATCGGCCAACGAAAATACACAAAAAGACAAAAATAGTAACGTTAGCGAAGTCCGCGATTTTTACACTTTGTGATTTTTCTAAAAGTCCCTTTCGGCGGTTAGATAAAAGCAGTAACGAATCTATGGGGGAAACGGAAGTTCGAAAAAAGACGAAAAGAAAAAAAAATGTATATCGAGCGAGGGACTAGGATGTCCCTGCGAGTTTTACACGGGACTATCTCGGCTAACGACGTACGACGCGTTACACGATCAAAGAGCCCGTGAGCCCATCGAGCTTTTCACCCTCGCTGACAGCGGTGCGCCAAATGCGAGAGACACTCGATTATCGGTAATACATACACTTGTGTCCCTATATACACGTGTGTGTATGTCTGTGTGTATCAGAAGCGAAGAATTTATCGATTGCAGCGACGACAAAGACGCGAAGTCAGGATATTCGGGGTGGATGAATGACGAGAAGTGCAATCAGAGCAAAATATATTCGGCGTGAAGATTCTCAGAGAAAATCCGCACGGGACGAAATCACGATGTCTACATAAACGCGGGAATCATTCACTTTCGATCTTCAACCAATCCATCGACGATAGTAAATTTCGTAGAATAATTTATTTTCGATGATATTCAATCGAAACGTTTGAATGATGTTCAAAAAAATAATTAAAATGAAGATATCAAATGGAAAATAATTTTTCGTTGCATCCAATCGCAGGCGTCTACGTCGTATCAAAAGGACATTCTTCACAGATTACCTTGTAGAAAGCATATGCTTTCCAAAATATTTTATCGTGTCGAGAAATCAGCTTCAAATTAGCTTTGGTATAACGAGCGATCACTTTGTCAACATTTACGCGTGGCTCGAAAATTTTGACCAAATTTGAGAGCGAGTCAAAAAAGGAATTCGGAAATTTTCGATCGATGAGGAAATTGTTCGTTTGGGGATGAAAGGTAACCAAGAATAAAAGGGGAACTCTGAGTTTCGATGGTCGATAGTTCAGAGGATCAGGATTTCACGATTTTGTTATCGGAGTCTTTTGAAAAAAGTTGTTATGTCGCTTGGTTGAATGAAAGATACAAAGAGAAGGTTATCCCCAAAAGTACTAGAAGATGCTTGCTTCGCTGGAGGAATTTTCAGCATCGACGAGACTGAGGAAGGATAAGATCGATAGCCAGGCCAGAAGCAATCTCTTTAAACATCTCTTCGCCTTTAAAAAACGAAACTGTAGTCGCACAATGAGCGTGGTATGTCGACGGGTACTTGCAAGTACGCCTCAATTGGAAATCGGTTTTTCTTAGAGATCTTTTCTATCAGTGTTATTCGTCCGGCAGTTTCATTCGTGCCATTGTAAAGTACACAGTTTTGTGAAAACTGCGAGGACGCAGAAAGACACGAAAAAAAAAAAACGTTCGAGTATTGGCACAGAAAAATGCGAAAAGACGAGTAGGAAAAAGCAGCTCCAAATGTGGCATTGCCTTCAGAGCCCCACGAGAAATGGACCTTTTGAAGACCTTCCAACTTTCCGACTGACGCGTACGATTTTGGAACCTACACTTCGTAGTGATTTCGCAGCTTAGTTACTTTTCTTGAAAATGCCTTTCGATTGCTTTTTTTGCGATTTATCAAAGTTTTGTTGTGTAAATAATGATGTTATGTTGGGAGCGACGGTTTTTTCAGTTCAAGATTTTTTAACGAAAAAAAAAAAGATTTTAAATAATTGTAAACATTTTTCAGCGATTTTACTTTTTTTAAGCCATTATTCGTAACATTGGTACATCATTAAACACATTTTCCACGTTCGATGACGCAATTGTTAAGAATACATGTGACAGATTATTATTGTTTATGTTGTTTTATAGTTAAAAATTGCAATAAAAAATGTTAGTACCATCATTAAGAAAATAATAACCTGACGGAAATACCAAAATGATCAAAGAAAATGGCAAAACGTGTAAGCCTGTAAACCGCAGAAAAATGGAAATGCGTATGACGTCCTATCAATCTATGATCCATGGATGACGATAAGTGTAAATAAAATTTAAAAAATGGGAAATTCACTCGGTTGGTGGAAAATATCTGCACTAAAGTTGGTCTAGAAGCATTAAATTCCAAGGGGATGGTAATAGGAATACTACTTATATTTGCTAAACGATCATCATATTTCGCCCAAAATATTAATAGCTTGAAAGAAGGCTTTAAATCTGTCAGATGAATCTCACGTTCACAGTTATTCTGCAGAATGTAGATTGATGGCAAAAATTGTTAGGGTAAAGTGTATCGATGAAACTGAAGTCGAAATGTTTATAATTAATAATAAAATCCATTTGAGAATTTTCGAATATTTCTTACGTGCTGAATCTAACGATTCGTAAATTTGGACTAATGACGTTAAATACTTGAAGGAAAGAGTTACTTTCTTAGAAAGTTGTTATTGATATAGGTTGGTAAATTGTGGCTCGATTATGCTAATTATACATTATGCTAATTACAAAAAAACAGTTCCTATACAAAAATTCGGTTGAAGTATATTCCATAAGATATCGCGTAAATAATTTCTAATACTACTTGGATCTCCGTACGTTTGACGTTTGGCACTTAAGTCGCAAAAACTCGAGGAAAGAGCTTCCATCGACCCGATCATGTTAATTCGCGATATAAAAACACAGATGAACAGTTCAGTCTAAAAAACTAAAAACCATTAAGGTATTACTGGATGATTATAAAATAGCCGTCGAAAATGAAAAAAAAAAGTTACGTTCTTGATAGAATAACAATACACGAATAATTTTCGAATTTACTAGACGTTCCATTTTCAAATTTCGAACACTCGGTGCTGGCCAACCTACTAATAGAGTCGTTGTATTCTAATGCTGTATTTGGATCATAAAACTCCACTAAGTATATAATAAAAATTGTTTTAATATATCTCAAGAGTGTATCCATTAAACCTAACAAACCCTACATTAGAATCTTTACTCATCTCATAAAAAATTCATACAAATAGCCTTTTCCGATCCGACTTCAATTGTTACTGAAAGTGCAAAATTGACATATCTAAATGTTAATTCATCTTAAAACTACCTATTCGTACAGCTAAACATTTACGATGTGATCTAGATTCGTAAATGAACGATTCCTTTATTTTGGGATAACTTTTGCCCGACGTCTCATCCAATAATACCTCAAGGACAAAAAAGTCACTGAAGATTGAAGACAAAAGAGGATTGGAGACAAATTAAACGAAAAAAAAAGCAAGCAAAAAATATTTACATGTTACGTGGTCTATTCACCTCGAGATCCATGGTCGTATGGCGATTCGGCGGTGTGCCGTATTGCCCGTGTGGCGGTGGAAGATGATGGGGATGAAGGGGATGAAGTTGCTGAGTATTAAACGGTTGATGATGAAGGGACGGCTGATGATCACCGCTAAGGGTGTGACGTCGTGGCTCGTCTCTCGAGCGACCCCCGGCACCACCGCCGCCGCTCCCGGAAGTGCCGGAACTCCGGCCGCCGCCCAAAACTCCGCCGCTCCCGCCGCCTCCTCGCCGACCTCCGGCAAGATCGTTCGAGCCGCCCTCACCCTCCGCCCTTCCGGAACCACCTGAAATTAAGACCCAAAAAAAAATATTTCAATGGCGCACATCGAGTGGATTTCTGACTCTTTGATGGATGAGATCGAGAAAACAAGAACAATGATGATATATTGGAACTCGAAGGACAGGGATGGATTATCGACCGTTCGAATGGATCCAAAAGTCGAGTAGGGATGACAATAAAAGAACCGGAGGGAGGACACCCTTGGATAAACAATGATGGATCTCTGTTGACGCGATTATGGATATGGGTACAAAAGTTCGGAAGTTCATAAAAAATAACGGTGGTATGTTTTGACTAGGAGTTAGGAAAAGTCATCGACGATATAAAGGCAAAAATAATTATTGATTTTCTATATATATCATCGTCAGGTTTATATATTATCATACAAATGATGAAGTAACCGCGAAAAGAACAGTTTGTCAGTCTCGAAATATTTCATCTTCATTTTTCGAAAAACGTACGGCTTATCCAGTGACGACGTCTGGAACCCTCAAAAGATATTTTATACGTGGAGCGAATCGGAAGATTTTTAAATTGTGATCTGTCAATTTGTAACTTTCAATTCAGGTGTATCATTGAACTTTGACAGTCCAATGACGTCGAAGTGTAATGAAGCCACGAACACATAACGGAGCTTTCGATGCGATGCAAATTTCAAAAGTTTTCCTATAGAAGCCATTAACCGTAACATCAGCCTATGCACCGTTTGACACATTGTTTACTTTTCTTTATTTACCGCAAAATAATTCTACGCACTTGTACGTGATTATCGTATCAATCGATTGTTCAATGTTATTTTTCATTTACCATTCACGCGTCGGGCTTATACTGCAAAATCACTGGATCAATTGAACGTTTCCTAACCGAGTTCCAGATTATCGCATGGCTGAATAATTGATTATCAATTGGCTTTTAGTTTTCGTTCTTCGTGTTCGGGTTCGAATTAGCACCGGGCTCCAAATCAAATTATCTTAACCTTGTCAGAGACGAAATTTTCCCCTCGTTTATTTGTACATGTCTCTTCGGTGCGGAGTCATATATATGATTACAGTTTGAACCAAATCGAGTTAGCTTTATATACCTACACATTCGATAGAATTACCATTTGATCAAAAATTTGGTCGACAGTGCTCCGCTGAACCTAGCAGTCTCTCTATGTGACTTTTCCTAATTTAAACACGAAGCTCAGTTACCTCCACCGAAGTTTCGCTAACGTTCTGGTTTCCTACATAATACAGGATCAAACCTTGTGCCAGCGTACATTTGTAACCACGACAAATTACCGGCAATTGTCTCTCCGTAGTACGCCTGTCCATTGTCTGGATTCAATGGGAAGCCGTCAAGCATTCGGAGCACTTGAAACCATCCAACATTTCCGCCAACGAACCATTTCTGGTCGTGCAAATTTTTTGGTCGGAAAGCGGAGTATTCTACGTGAAGTAGAGACATTCGGGTCAAGTGTGCGCGCTTTGCAATTTCAAAGGTAGTCAAGCTTAAAATATAAGGGGTACAATAATGAAACCGTACTAATCAGATAGGGCGTTTATCCAACTAATCATCAAATTGAAAAACTTTACAGAAAATATACACACTTATTTAAAAAAAAAAAAAAACGATTGAACAAGAAAATTCGAGTTAAAGAATGGTTCAAAGTCCAGTATTTGGTTGATCATTCGGTTAGTGCTCCCGAGTTGAAAGAGCTGTGGAAGTGTGTCAATCAGTGTTTAGGTATTTGCATATTGCGAACACGTGCTGGAAGTGGAGGGTAATAAAGGCGGAACGGCGCCTGTGGTATTAATTTGGTCGGCCTATTTGGCAGAATGTCGACGACGAGAATAATCTTTTCTCGGAAGAAGCCGGAAATAGTTGGATGGGCGACGCTGCTCGAACAAGACCACCAGACTCTGAATCGAGAACGAGAATTGAGAACTGGCGCAACAGCCACCGAGAAAATGAAAAATCTTTTCTGATTTTGAAAATACAACCATCACTATATTCATCACAAGAGGTTTTCTTGAACCCGAACAAACCTAAACAAAACAGACAACCCGATCATTGCAACCTCGAATTATAGTCCCGTTATTATTGCTGAACAATGATAATTGTAATATCGTCAAACCGAGATTGCCAGGTGGTTCCTTTTTCCGCGAGGAAGACTCGCCGAAACAAAAATTATTTCGAATCGCCTTTCACAAAATATGGAAGTGAAAACCGTTATTCTTAAATTGGATAAAAATGATAACTTAAACGAGAGTTTTCAATCGGAACTTTCTCGATGCCCACGTGTGGCTGTCGTTATTGACCCACATTGGGGAAGACGTCTTGACCTGGGTAGTGAGATTCACGTTAGAAGCTCCCAACCATACAGGCTACGACCCGATGGGGTCAAATATTTTTTCGGCTCGCTATCCGGGTCGAGAGTCGGAGAACTGTCGTTTCTGGCGTTCCAAGTTTTGCGCGAAAAGTAAGAGCCGGGGAGGTTCGGAACGCACGTACACATGCGTACGCGCGTGTGTACTGATGTAGTGAAATGGATCAGAGGGCGTCGACGCACGTGCACGACCGAGACATCGCGTCCGACACGACAATTATTCAATCTACTAGGGAATAAACCGGGAAGCCTCTTTCTGCTCTCGAGAAATTAGTCCGATAATAATATAACTGGCTGATCGTGAGAGATCGTACTAAATTCTCGCACATTTTTTGTTTTTTTTTTTTTTTTTCACTATTTGTTCAGTCCATATTTTTATTACAAAATATTTCGTCTTTTCTCTTATTTCTACTCTTTCTGTGTTTCTGAACCATTTCTAACCGTTCGTTATTCGTAGTTCGCTAAGCTAACCTCACTTTTTCATGCGTCCACAGTTGACTTAAGCTACACTGCTACTGTGGATTCCCCGTGAACTGTGAATTATCTCGGAACAGAGGAGTAAACATATTTTCAGAAAGAAAAAATTGCGCCATTTGATACCATTAAGATTAGTAATTTAATTAATTCATGAAAAATAATTCGATACTTAAACAATTTCATTTAAAAACATTGAACGAATTTCAACGATCCCAGTAAAATAACAAAAACCGTTAAAAAAAGTTTGATATTTTTAAAGTAAATTATTTGCAAATCTGGAATACAAAAGAATTACTCAAAACCTCGATCATTTCATTAAAAAACATCGATAAAGTGTGATGATTCTCGTCAGTTCACAATAACAGTTAACATTCGTTCGATGTTGTTTTTCGCATAATTATTAAGTAGTCGAGTAATCACTTTTTATTAATAAATTGAATTATAAACAGGACCTTCAGTTAAAGTCTTTTCGCACAACATTTTTAATTTGGTCAGGGAAATCGCATCACAACGTATATCTCGATGTTTTTCAGAATATAAAACGGCAAATTCTGATATATTTCTGAAACATTTAATGGCGGTATCCCGAAAGCTAAATTAAACTCTTTCCTGCCTACTCATTGAAATTGAATGATAACTTTGACGGCGTCATTGGCCGTTTGTGGTGGGTACAAGCTTCCTCAGTCAATTATATTTGATGAACGAACTTTTGCAAGAATAATAGTGTTGCTGCGAAGAGCGTATCATATTCGCGTAGCGTACAGGTGCATTGTGTGGTCGAGTTACCCGTCGCGTCGTACGAGCACGAAACGCATCGTAAACTTCTCTAATTTTACATTCGTCGTGTCAGGCAAGCTATGGACAGGCAAGCTGTGTGGACATGAGTCATAAGCATCCATGTAGTCGCGATACGAAAATGTAGTTGAGATACTTGACTGTTCCTAATTCACTAATGAGCAACCTCAGTACAGAGCCACATCAGTGGGCACTTTCAACTATGAGGTAAAAACTTCAACAATAGTGCCATAGCGTTTATTCTATCGTCACGAAATTGTAGTGTGTAGAACGGTGTTCTTCGTTGCGACGAATGTTTATGATTATCTATCATGACGTAGGAACAAAGAAAGCCGAGCCACCAACGGCAGTCGAAGAGCTAAGATTTTTCGCAGGTTCACTAAACGTTGATTGGAAATAGAATTGAAAAAGCAGAAAAGTTTTCATCCTTGAGAAGTAACGGAAAGGATATTTTTACGATGTTTTATTCCGACAGATACGAGCTACATAAATCTTACAAAATTTTGTATGTTTCTTGCGACTTCCGCCAACCCTCCGATACGAGATTTTTGAAAATCAATGAAGATGAGATATTAAAAAAATAGGAATTGTTCACTTACTTGACGTAAATGTCAAGCTCATACGATAGTTCCTTTGGCTCTACTTCCATATTGCCTGAAGACTTCTCTTCATTACGAAATATGTACGGCAATTAGAATGTGTACCGTTATCGATTTTTTTTTCACCCAGCAAAATCAAACGTCAGTTTGTGACAACCGAATACGAGCCTAGGGTTCCTTGTTCCGCTCGATGGTGCATGGAATGGTGGCGCAGAAGATGTCAGGCTAGGCGACGAGGGAGACGATTGCAGAACACCGAATATAACTCAATAATGTTGATTAGCCAAGGCTCCGTGAAGTTTGCATAACGTACGACGAAGCAAGGGCACTGGATGAGCAGGCTCGTGATGAAGACTACCACGACAGGCTCGCGAACACGTATATCAAGCTTGCGAGATGCATGCCCCGGTCTTCGCTCGTTTTACAGCTGGAACGAGGCGAGCTTGTGAATAATTCTCATTGGAGCTTTGTCGAGACGCTCAGTTGCGACGAGGATGAGTATCGCTCGGCAAAAACAATCGGCCAAGATAATTCCTCGTGACGATATACTTGAACTCACATCCGACAACTCCGCTACTCCTGTTCTTCCAGACAATTGTGGCAGGGACAAAGCCAACCGAAGTAACGGAAGATTACCCAGTGGAGAATTGTGAAGAGCACTTTTCAGCAAGTTATATATGCACGTTGCGTATTGAAATCTTTTCACGTATCGCCATTTTGCGTATTAATAGAAGTCCCGCAGATGAGCACTTTCGATCTGACTAATTTGTGACACGATCGTCGTGAGGAAAATATCAGGTCTGTGGGACTCATAAAAATAGACATGCAAAAGCATCGTTCACGACAGAAATTGTTATTTTTTATTTTTATTCGTTTAGTTTTCTTTAATTATTAACTCATGTGCATTGAAATTCGAAAATTATTAGACCCAGCGTTGACTTACCCAAAGTTGAAAAATACATAAAAAAGAGTATCTGTAAGGTTGCAATAAGACCTACGCATTGCACGATATATTTCAGCGGAAGTAATAAAATATAGTCGTCAGTCTGTGAAAGCTGTACGGTAAATGGTATATGTGCATTCGTGGTTTTAGGGGAACACACGTCAGTGAGCTGATTTCAGTGATTTATGTTTTTGAAATTCGGCGTGTAACGTACATAATTCATTTTTGACGGAAATCAGTTTGCCAGGCGATTGAAAATTGTGATATCTTGTGATTGAGACGTCCGGTCTGATAGTATCATCAGGGATGAATATCCCAGAGAAGGGTTTGATGAATAGCTTCAATAATAGTACTAGACTCTGACTACGCATTTGAAGAAAGCAAATATGAATTTTGTAAAAGTTCGTTGTCTGTTCTGGTACGAGTGACGACATCACGGGATTCATCTCGTGATTAAAAAGAATCGGGTTACTCCATCACACGCGTCAAAATACGAACCGAGACTATCTGTTCCACGCCAGATGTGTTCGCATGTACGTAAAATACGATCTCGTACGGAAACGCGAACAGGCATATTCGCTCTAGTTCTCAGTGACTGACTTCTGTACCCCGGCTAATTATGCTCATTCACTGGTACCCGATCCCATTTGTTCGCCAGCCAAGAAGCCACGGGAATGGTTTCGTATACCTTGTCTCGTATGTCACTACCCATATGTCATTCGAGACGGCTAGGAACTGGCGTCTATTTGCCTCAATCGAACCCACCGTGCAGGCCGAATTCCAAATTGGTAATTGCCAGGGACAGCAACAAGATTCGCAATTACGTCGCGCGATGTACCTCGTTTGGGTTCGACTTCAGTATCGTCTAAGTCCGTAAAAGTATATCTAACTTGGATTGTCTTGTAAAATTTTTCATGATTTTCCTTTTTGTGATTACTCACTTTTTTATTTAGCCTCGTTTCGATCTCATCGAAGCAAAATATGGGGTGTTTGAGAAACATTGACTGAACAATAAACAGTATCATCCTGCAGGAAATGTTTGTTTTTTAGCAACAAAAAAGATACGCACCTAATACTCGTGTTTACGATCGTGGCAGTCAAGCGCAGAAGAGATTCATTTATCACAGCATTAGTCTCTGTTTCATGACATCTGTACATTAATTTCACCCTGAAATATTTCGCTATCCATATTCCAAAATGAATTTTTCGATTGTTAAGGGACAATACAAACAGTTTCTTTCACTACTGAACCGAATCAGATGATGCGGGGTGGAATTGGATGTAATTATAAGAATTGAGCGTTCAATTAAAAGTTTCGCAAGATGCTGGATGTAGGATGAAGCGAAATGTGCGTAGAAAGTTTTCGTCATACTGAGGACGTTTCCTCAATCTTTTAGAAGGTCATCAGAATCTACGATCCAAACTGGGAACGACAGACCTTCAGTTACCATTTCGTTGCTGCGTCATAAAAACTCGTGGTGAAAACTGCAAATGTTTCTCATGTACGCATGTATGTGGCGTTGTAGTCAAATTGTTAAGTCATTCCGTCACTATTTTTTCTATTGACGAGGCCCTTCAAAGGAGAGCAACGAGAAGGACGTTTGCAAAGGTAACGAACCCATTACGTAACGAAGTGGCAACTTTCGTCGAGTCCATGTTCCTATTTTTCAGCTAGCCAAAACATCTATCCCACAGTAATAACGACCCGAGCACTTTTATGCATCTTCCCTGAATTAGTATGTACGAAAATTGTACATGGCACAATTTGCAAATAATGGACGAACTTTTATCGATGTGGAAACTCGAATAAGGGTTCTTTTGGATGGAGATAGCTAGGGCTCGATGCAGTTAAAAGTGCAGTTTTATAGACGTGGATGTGCTTCGACATGCAGCGAACAACATTCCTCACTCCGGATGCTGTCGACACTTGTGAGGAAGTTCGAAACTTTTCGACACATCTAAATGTAAATGTATGAAAAAAGAAGTGGATAAAAAGAATCCCATTGTTCGCAGACTAAGGACACTTCAGAAATAAAGAGTGTTCCGTTTGAATTGGAGAAAGCTGCCAGGACTGGACTTGATCGATCAAACCCAGTAGGATGGAGCGAACGAATCGATGGTACGTTTCTCTTCTTTTAACAATAAAAACTCCGATTATAATCTGAATTGGTCGATTAGTGAAATATCTCCTGCGGACGTGAAAGTCGTGACATATTTCGCGAAGTGTACTGAAAATTGTCCGGAGCACGAAGGGGTTGTTCGTGTTTTAGAAGAGGGCATAAAAAAAGGTGTCGTATATATATATATAACGTTAAGATTTATTTTATATATCTGTACTCTTTCTCGGTGAATGAGAACGAGAGAGAAAGAGCTCAAAAGCAAGAACGAAAGGGGGCGAGGGGGAAAACTGGAAAAGCAGCGTGAAAGGCCTCGCGACGTTAATAATTCGCCGTTTTAAATCAATGTCTGGCGCACTCAGTATACGGCCAGAAGATAGGAAAAGACAGCAGAGAGATAATGGAGGTCGTGGTAGGGAATGAGGAAAAAAGAGCGAGAAAAAAGTGCACATGTACAGGGCCAATGAAATCCACGCGCGGATTTTCTATACTTCCACCCACCATCCTCTGGTTGGCTCTGTTGCCAGAAAATTTGAATAGTGAATTCGAACTCGTATTTCTACGTTTTGTTGCCGGCTATATCCTACAGGTATCGTAAATATACACGCATATGGAAATTTGATTTTCGTAATGGATGGTTTCCCAATGAATGGGGAATTCAATGCAAGCTCGGAAGCCGTAAGAAGTGGAGGCAACAATTCTCCCAGGACAACATTTTTTTCAACAGTCGCTAATCAGCTGCGTGATTTTATTTGATTTCAATTTGAGCTCCGTCGTACCAGAAGTCACGAAATTTTTATACACACGAAACAAAAGAAAAAAGTGCACTCTTCGAGAGGACAACTTCGTCGTCAGATGCTGTCGATTCGGTTCAACGAAAATAAGCAAAGTAGCGAAAAAAAAAAACATTTGCTGAGCGTGAATCTCGACTCGAAGATGTTCTCGTCGAATCCTGTGTCTGCTAACATGGACGTATGCCAGAAAATTTTTCGAGGGTTGAAAATACAATAAAAAGGAGTGCGGATCAACTGTTATTCACTATGTACGTCCATCGGAGTCTTGCTGAAGCAACCAGGGGGAAATAAACGTCACACAGATGAACACGTCAAAAGTCAATAAAAGGTTTCAGTACATGTGTACGTGTACTCACGTGTCTACGTACATATCCGTCTCTATCTGCGTTTATATATAGAATTAAAGAAATTTGACAAGGCGTCAACGTCAATTGTTCCCGTATCCGGCAACGTCGCCGGTACAGTTGAACGCGTATATGTTTGCTATACGAAACAGCGTCACCATCATGAGAGCCTGATTGAAAGATTTTTCAAAGGGCGACGATCTTGCGTTCGTTCTCAGCTTCCTGCTCTACTCAACAACCAATATTTTGGTTGGCCCAATAATATTTTTATTTCTTGCGCGAACGTGCTAATTGGGTACCAAAAATAACGTTGAATTTACATTCGTCAAAGATACACCGATAACAACCTTTTATTATCATTTTTCCAATTTATTTTAACGGCAGCGGAAAAAAAATAATTTCCACTTTTCAGCCTCTTTTTTTTCATAACCAACGTTTATGAAATGTGATATTGAATGAAATAGAAAATAAATAAAAAATCATTTTCGTTTCGTTCCAACGATTCAAACTTTGATCGCACGATAAAAAAACATTAAACAAGTTCCAAAATTTGTAAACGAGCAAATTCTAGGATCAATGTGAATTCGTGTGCACGTCAATGTACGTATACTGTAACATTTAGCGATAAACGGTTGCACGTATATCAAGCGTATCCGTTTCTTGATCTGCACATTATAGCGAACTGAGAGAAACGTGGCGAATGGACTGTGCCCTGTATTAATCTTCGTACCAAGCCGCTCTGGGGAGCGATCAGCACGTGCTTTCAAAAGTATTGTCCAAACATCGAACAGCGTATCCACTTAAAAAGACTGGCAGCATCAAACGGACAATGACAGTGGTGGGACCTAGTGTATGAGGGGGTATAGTAGTATAATGAAAAGAATTGGCCTCCGAGACGAATCCGCAGCGATAAACGCCCAGCACGTAGCATTGGACAATTTTTATTCAAGGTGACTTTGTTAAATAGCATGAATGGTCCTCATTGGTAATATGGACGCTGATCGATTGAGTGCCCGACCGTTCGGACCGTGCATGTTGGAGACAAACATTACGTTTATGATAGCTCTCGTAACTGCACATTGTGATAACGATTTTTTAAATGCAATAACGCATTGGTTATCGTTTATTTATTCATATAAATGTCCAAAATCTTACCTTCGATTTGAGCTGTAAATCTCTGATGAGAAACCCAGCAAACATTTTCACGGTTGGATGGTAATGAAAACATGATACGGTTAAAAAAAAATCTCATTGAATTCCAAGTAATTAGATATCTTCCTGGTACAGAGTTGGATGAAAAACGTTATCGAAATTTCGGTGTTTTTAGTTTCATAAATACCGGATCGTTTCCAAGTGCTTTGTGGTCCGAAACGACTCTTTTTATATTGCACTGACTGAAAAACTAGCACGATCAGTTTGATGACGCTTAAGGGGCAAATAATTTAGAAATACGTGGCGTCCTTCAAAACTAGTAAGGGTTTGTGGAAAACCTGAAGGAATTGGTCGTCTTTTATCGTCCCTGTGGTGAAATGAAGTTACTCAATGTGAGCCATTGATAAAAGGTATAGGATATCACAAAATTTTGATACCGTCTCGTCAGATGACTCAGTAGCGACATAATTTTAACTCCTTCCAGAAAGTAGGAGTTGAATGTCAAGGCTATAGTTGTTCGGTACTTCTGGATGTACTCGTTCAACAGTTCGTCTATCTCGTTCTCTCGACGACGAATTAGGTGCGTTGAAGTTTCCGATGGACTTTCTAGTTTCCAAGAAAATTGATTGTGCAGCAAAAACGATATAACTGGTGGCTGCAGGACAACGCGGATGGAATTTCACCGTGGGAAGAGAGAAAAGATACCGTGTTACCAGATGAGAAATATTAAGGGTTGCGCTGGGAGATGGAAGGGTCGAGAGGGGATCGAAGTCTCCCGATTTCGCTGCGTCGTATAGGGGCGGGTTTGTGCTATGTACGGATACAGAGGAGTATGTGTTTGTATTCTCTCGCCCGTTTTAGTAATCGATATCTCACGTTCTACCAATAGTGTAGCTCTGCAGAAACGGAAACGTAGGTCCATATATTGGGAGCCAATGGAAGCGTCAGCGTACATGCAGAAATACCTCGCGTATCTTTGGTATGGTACATTATTATACTTCTCCAATGAGAAAAAGCTAATGAAAAACGTTTTTACAAATGAGTTTTCAATTAACCATCTTTGGATTTTTTTTTCGAATTAAAATCTTCTTTAGACTAAGATATGCGTGAAGCTTTTATAATTAACCAGCAAGGAAGTTGAAGCTTGGAAGAAAAAATCGTTTTCCATGAGTAATTGTACTTGCAGTGTCGGGGAATTTAATCAGATGTTTTTTTTTTAATGCGATTGCAGAGAACATTCGGAGTCACGACGGCCACGCCTGCGGGGCCGGACTGAAATTCGAGAAGGAGTTGTGTATAAAGTCGCTTTGGGTACGGTAATTAAATATGTGAACGCGAACGGATTGAAATATCTCTCGAAAAAAAGTACTCGAGGGTTGGCGAGAGTGGCAAAAAAGATCGACAAAAAAATGCTCAACGAGCTCACATTTCAATTAAATTTCAGTGCTTCAAGGGCTCGTTTGTCGTTATCTCAATTTGCACAATGAGCTCCAAATTGAACGGGAAAATCCGGTGACTAATGCGGATTTCAAATTTCTCAAAGTCCGTGAGAACACATCGAAAAAGTCGTTTGGTTTCATGGGGAGACAAATAAATCACGAGCGAGAGCAGGTAAAGTTTTGCTAATTAAAAAATTTAACGAGTTTACTGCTGAAGGAAAAAGTTGCAGCTGTTCGAGTTATCCCGTTGAACTCTCGGAAGACGCGGAAGTTGAAAAGAAAAGTGACCTTTCATTGAATTTCAGTCAGGAGGAGTGCGCATTTGCTTTTAGGTGTAAAATTGTTCGTTGGTGCCTAGATAAATCGCAAAAGATAGTTTTGTTGGCTGAAAAGTTTATACCAATTACAAAAAGTCGAAACGTAACCTTAAGCAGCGAAACGTTATTTGTTTTCGTCTTTTTTTTTATCGAGATAAAAAATCGTGTTACAGCGGACGATAGATCGAGATTGTGGAACGGTAGGGCTTCGATGTAAGCCAACAGCGTTGCGAGTTACGACTACGTACGTAGGGATACTTTAAGCACCCGAAGACATTTTTCTTCGAGGGTGAGATAATGCGGTCTTAAGGTGTCGTCGATGAAGACGAAGAGCTTTCGAGTCCTATATACCGGAAGTACAACGATAAGTCGTTGACTGAACGCCAGCAAAATAGAGAAAGAGGGAGAGAGAGAGAGAGATGGAGAAAGTTGTCACAGCGGGTTTTGTCGCGCCACTTATTCCGGCGGATACGAAGTTTTTTTCAAACGTTCTTAAACGCCGGGTCGATGCGAGTCCCGACGTTTTGTTGCTGCTGGCATATATATTGCATGTGACAATCGCTCACATTAATATCACCAGTACGAAAGGACTCGAAATACCGTCGTCTCGAGAGCTCGTCGTCGACTGTTATAGGAAAAAGCATTTCAACAGCAATCTCACGAAATACCGATTCTTGTGATTTATTTAAAAAAATGTATTATTAAAATTGAAAGAAACGTACAAATCGGGTTATGTCGCAGAATATTTCTGATTATGTCAAATCTTCAAATCCGAAGCTCTTTTCATAATTTTCTTTTTATTTCATTTTTATTCGTTTTATTTCAAACGAAGGAAACAAATACATTTATTTTGTTTGACACATTACAGAAAGCGAATGTGCAAACGTGTGAATAGTTTCACTCGCTCAAAAGAAAGATCAATCTCACTAGGAAATTCATTTAACTTTGTTCGAACTGTAAAATAAAAATTCTTCGTGTCAGAAATTCACAGAAAAAAATGTAAATTAATTCCATTTCGGATTAATCGGGCGAAAGTTTTGAAATTGCGAAGACTCTCGCAAAAGTCTTTGATCTCGGGAAAAAGTGGGAGGGAAGGAAGGGGAGGGGGTGCTTCATCGTTTCTCGTCGTATATCTGGTCCGGCTAAAATTACCATGGAAGCGGGGAGGATTCTAATCGAGCCGCGCCCGAACCGCAAGTGATGCAAGTTCATTCCCGAGAGGAATAAAACAAAAAAGGAAAACGCGCGAGACGCTCGTGTAGAAGAGCCGGAGGGTTGGACTTTGCTTGTGATGAAGGGTCCTGGAAGGTTTCAAGGGAATAGAATGGATCCGACGACCGCCTGATGCTGTATACAGTCACCCCTGCAGGCTCGACGTATATATGTATGTCCATGTGCATGTACACGAATGAGGTGTATATATACATATATACGTATAGGCTTTTGCACATTCCCTTTTCATCGCTCCGTCCTCGAAAAAATCTCGCAAATACCAATCTAAAAGACGAGTGTGCAGTACGGGATACGACGGGGTATTACGTTCCAGACGGGTGAGGATACGAGAGCATTTTCGCCTTCCTGCATTCACCCCTGCTGCAAAAAAATACCCACCCAAGTATACCTATATCATATAGGGAGTAAGTATTTTAATTACGAGAAGAAAGATTTTTTTTTTTCGAGACAGCCAACTTTTTCTTATATCTTTGATTAAAGGTTGGAGGAAGGAGGGAGTGTATTGACGTAAAAGTAAAACTTGGCTCGTGTCGCCTGTTCCTAATGAATTTAATTTAATTACTCGAAACATCGGTAATTCGAGAACGTTACAGTCGGAATTTCCTTTGAAGGAATTGTATTTTATTTTTCTCTCATTGGGAGAAGGACTGATTGATAAGAGCAAATAGGTATGTCCCGAAGGAACATGTCAGTGATACAAAAGTAATGTACATGCTGATATGAAGGCTCGATAATCTTGAGGAATTGTAAAGAAATACATTTTTAATATCTTTAAATGCATCGGGTACGATCGATCGTAAACATTTTATTTATCAACTCGTTTTTTTTAAATTAATTTTTTAATTATCACGATCCTTACATTTCTTGCTCGAAAGATTGCTGGAATTTTGAAATATATTTTTTTCTAATCTATTCTTATTGTATCATTATAATATTATTAATACTAATGCAATATATAAATAATATATTATTTATATATAATTTGTTATAATATATTACATGTTTTTCTAATATAATAATGTTATGGTTGTCTTCAAATATTTTACTTCCAATTTATTTATTAATACAGTAGTTGATTCGCACAGTTTAGAGGGACCTAGGTTTCAGACTCGACTGAACCGAAACGCAATCCGAATTATTGTCACCGCGCTAAATCTGTTTTGCGAATAGGGCAACGTACGAGAATTATACGTCGTGCTACAAATCGCTGCATCGATGTATCGAGCATCGGATTAACACAATCCGATTGGACATAGTGATGGTAATGCCTGGAGTAATTGTGGCATTAGCGATGAAATTACTCAATCAAGATAAAATAACATATATTCGACAAAATACGAGATAAAGGTTATCGCCGCGACGCTTTCGTGACGTTGAAGCTTTTTAGTACGATCGTTTCGGTTTCGGAGCATTTTTTTTTTACGGCGTTAAAATTGTCACTAGAAATGTCCAATCACTCAGACTATAGCTGGAGAAAGATCAATGCTGGCGTAAAAGAACGAGCGTCGCTCGATTTTTTTTTTATTTTCCCAAGGCTGTTAGGGTGCATGCACGATTTCCCAGAACTCTTAAGGCGATTAATGCCAGAGTCGTTTCTGCGGTTGACAAGAAAGAAATACCTACAAAAGGGCTTGATTTTCGTCTCGGATTTCTTCACTTCCTGTAGGGATCTCCCTGCTTACAGTGTAGAGTCGTCGTAACCATTCTCACATTCCGTTGCAGTTTCGTTATATGCGATACGAGACCGGACTTTGCCTTTAAATAAGATTCGAATAAAAAAATATATACAGCTCACTGTTTCAGACGTAGCGCAAGAACGGTTTAATTTTCACAACAAAAAAACCATAGGTACATATTGATTCATATACAAATATGATTATTGTAAATGCAGACTTATATCGAACTAAATTATAAATAATTAAATTATAATTATTGTATTAAAAACAGACTGTATGGAAATAAAAATATGAAAAATAGAAAAAAGAAAGTGAAACTATCTTTTTCCGAAAAGCATTTTCACTATTATCTAGAAATGCTGAAAAATTGTATTCACTCTACTTTACCAATTTATAATAAAATTGGTTCGTCACATTTTGGATCTCGCATTAGGGATTTAAATTTTTTATTCAACAAGCCATGATTTTTTCTCATAAACTATTAAATAAATAAAAAAACAAACGCTGACTCTTTCAAGAATCAACCTGGCAAAGCCAGTAAATATGAAGTACACAAAAAATGGTAGCGCAGCAGGGATATCCCCGAAGCCGAAAGACCCAAAAGGGTGATTTCGAAGGGATCAGGGATAGCGCGAGGTTTTCATAATTCCGTTGGGGTAAAAGAGCAAGAGTCGCCGGGCGGTTCGATAAACGAGGAGACCGGAAATATTTGGAAGATCCTCATCGGCGTTGCACAAGGAAAGAGCGAGAGCGTTGGTGGCAACATAAATAACACACCGAGTATACTCACATCTTTTCTGGCAGTTATCCCAATTGCGTGCTCAAGCGAAAAAAACAAAATTCCCACGCAGGCACAAGTGTCAAAAGCATGATTCACACCGTTGAGGGCTATTCACCGAGGGTAGGTTAACACGGCATCTGGGATGACACAGCCGTCAATGAAGACGAAAATAATCATGGGGATCGATTTCTACTCGAAAAGTGTACGTTAATGAAACCGGCACATTCCATCACTATATTTCTTTACAACCACTGATATTCACCAGTTTTGAAAAAAAGTTATATCCCAACGCCACAGGTCCGAGGAACTCGCACGTTTCCTCACCGTTCGCGGCACTTTAAACGACTGTTCTATCCAAGAAAGACTGACGAAAAAAAAAGAAAGAAAAAAAAAAAAGAAAAAACTCCCGAGTGGCACGAGAAAAAAAAACGGTGAAACGCCACAACGCCGGTTTTATAATCAATATTAGTTGTGGGAGCTTCCGCGACGTGTCGCACTGTGTCAATGAGGGGGTCACGACCCCTTGGGACGAAGCGTGCGTGAGTGGAAGGAGCGCGTAACGTCACCGAGGCGCCTTTCCTGTTTACGATTCACGTACGCTCGCAATCGCGTATCCAATTTCCCGTTGTGAATTCCGAAACGAAAGTTTTTCGTCTCGAGGTTTCTCCGAGCATCGGGCGAAATATTTTCCCGTCGCGTATCTCCGCGAAAAGAGGGCGGCTCATTTGTAAGTCTCCCGATGACCAGATCGCGCGACGTTCGCCTCTCGTCAAAAGCTCGCGAGAGACCCGCCCGATAAAGCGCCGGTTGGAGTACCACCACCACCCCGACTGACGGAGAGAGACGATAAGACGAAGAGGGGGACGGCAAACGCGAATGTTCATCAACCCCCACCATCGACGACTTTTGCACGGCCCGCCACCACAGAAGCTTCGCACTGTACACTGCCAACACGTTCGTTCCAATCGTGCCTTTTCCACTAGCAGCGCGTTTGCGTGCCTTTGCGAACGACGCACAACGAAAAGCGTTGGTAACGCGCGAGGATTTCGGATGAGTCGTGCATTGCGCGCTACGCTCGGTCGAGTTTGGCAACTGTAACCAGCGGCCAGGGTGTGGCGTTGTCCCGGTCGTTTGAAAAAAGAGGGATTCCCGGTTGGTTCAACCGGCGTCCGCTAGAGGCATCGAAGGAAACGACCGAAAAGGGGTGGGAGGTCAATGAAGAAGAGCATGTTCCGCTTTCAAGCTTCTACCCGCCATCTGACGGTGCTTACCATTTGTAACGTACTCTCGGTCACTCGGCTAACCTTCTTTACCGATCATCGATCCTATTCTCTCGCGGTGCTTTATCAATTTCCTTGCTCTTTCGAGTTGAAGCCTAAAAAAATCACCGTGTCTGTGGAACGTTCATTTCACTGTCTTGGTTCAAAAATCAACGTTATGCCGAGTTGCTTGTTAGGTCAGGATAGCTGAATCTGTAACTTCGCTTCGGTCGGTACAAGGATTCCTCGCGCAAAGCCGAGATCATTGACCGATACGACTAACGGTCAACTCGACTATCCGTCGAGCTTTTGTATTTCACGGACTCGCAGCTTTATCGACTTGTGAATTCAGGTAGGGTTGATGCAAATGGATTAGCCGAGATGAAAACCCCCTCGGAGGGTAGGAAATACGTTGGACTGGGCTTTGGTTAATTGCAGAAATCTGCTGCGAAAAAAGATCGATCAAGAAGATCTTCATACATGTTGGAACGTGTAGGGTATGGCGATACCTGTAATGGTCGACAACAACAGCACAGTTACGGTTGAACACTTTCGCCTATTCGCCACTTGAGGTAACTGGCGCTCATCAATCATCATTCGCCGTTTGATTGGGACAGTAACCAATCATTCACTCATCCGAAGCTAATTATGTAATTGGCCGACAGATTGCCAATGTATACAACCCAATTGACCATAGGACAACAATACGATAATGAGAAAAGCTCGTTTGAGTCTTTTGAGTTCCAGAACAAAAGTGAAAAATTCTTCAGGAGATTGTTTATTGTGTCTCTCATTATAAATATACTTTTCATAAATACACAACTTTTTTAATATACGTACGAGTATATTGTCCAAATGATTGATTGATGAATTTATTCCTTACAAATTATTGTTTCAAATCAGCCTAATTCTCGGGTCGTCAGGGTGACCGTAAAATTGGCCGAGTCAATTTGAATTGACATGGCAAGCCACGGATCTTTCATTAAATATGGCAACGAGGATGTATTCTCACGAAACAAGCCGCATTGAGGTTGCCTGGGAAAATGAGTTTTTTCGAGCCGAGTGTTGCGCGTGTAGGCAAGAGAGCAGAAACAACTTCGAATTAAAAATAATTGTACTGAATCAAAGCCCGATACATTTCGTCTCACTTTAGACTATACGGATCCTCCACTAGATTATCCTAACTTGAGAGTACGAATCGTTCAATAAACGTGATAACACGAACTTGATATAATCATCTCGTTGATAGGAAATCCAAAAAGAAAACTCGATAGCAACTTGACGTTGTCCATTATTTCGTAACTTCATTCTTAAAGATAGCCAAAGCGACGAATCACGGTATTTCCTAGCGTACGGAACCAGCGCAACTTGGATCAATGTCACTTAGTCGGCGTTTCGCGCAAGCATCTACGAGAGCACACTTTTACCGGATAAATCAAGGGTATCAGGTTGGATTACATACCAGATACATTACAGCTATGGTTGGCGAACGAGCCGTCTGATATCGAAAAGATAAAAGCTCATGCTTCCGCTTGCCCATATTAATTAACGTCAGAACAAAGTACCCTAGAAGAAGACGTACAGGGCGACGCAAAACTCATATTTCGATAGGTCTCTCCATGCATAATAGCGAAACGACTGACTTTCATTGAACACTATATTACCATTCAAACATCCTTGGACAACCCTAATCTCGGTCGAAGGTTCTTCGTGAAGGACTTTGTCAAAAGCCTTTGTGGCACAATGGGCAACGCGCGGAGATGAAGAAGCGTCGCTAATTTACTAGCGTCAGTCGTGCCTCAAGAGATGGAAAGTGAGAAGAACAGTGAGCAAGGGAACGATCGTCGTCTCAAGTGGATCGTGGTGGCATGCGCACAAGGGCTTCCATGTACCTAGAGAATTCACGGAGAAAAACGAATTCACATGGAGACCGCAAAGATACTGTAATACAAAGTCCACACTTGTCGTTCAATTACGACATTTTTGTCCAACGCGGTAAACCTTTGTAATGGAAAATGCTCACTGGATAATGCAGTCTACCAAAATAATTTGATGAATCCGGCGCATAGAAGAGCCTTTCTTATCCTGAGGCAGGGAGTGGATGGGGGCGGTATGTATCTTAACCCAAACAAACACAGAACGATCGTTTGGGGTCATTGGGGCCATGAATCCTTCATCATAGGTAAAGCAATGGTGTTCCACCTCTTTTTATTGACGAGCTTTATTACCATCCATAGATGAACAATAAACACGTTTTACGTTAAAATGTTGATCAGTGAATAGACAGACTATTACTTTTTCATAGTTACAATATAAAATGAAATTTATTTAAAAATAGAGCGTTTTGTTCTCAAGTAAAGAGCTTTTCCACTGTTTTTCCTGATTCATCGGAGCTACATATAGGACGAGAGTTGCGTGATAAATTGGACGTTGCAAAGTGGCAGGCGAGTCGAGTGTATTTTTCGTTGCTCTCGGGCTCGAAGAACGAAGTTTCTGGAGAAGGTAGTTTTGCTGGATGTGACAGGCTTGGTTCTACTTTCATTTTCATTCTTACCTTTCCAACCCTGCTCGTAATTCCTAGCTCGAGGACCGCACGTTTCCTACCAGGCTTTTCTTTACGAGCCACGGTTTCTATTTTCCAAATGCGAATCACTAAATCACGGCTCGTACACGGAGGGCTGGAAATTCTCACGAACTTATCGGGGCAACCTCACGAAAGAAACATAACTTTCACTTGATTAATTAAAAGTTGCACTATGCTCGATGAAACGATTCGCGACTCGAGGAAATCCTTTTGTTTGGGTCCGGAGTGAAGGTGGTGGCGAAGACAGGAGTGGCCGCGAAAAGCCCCTAGAGACACATGAATATTCAGACGGAACTCATCGCAACGCGATGAGCTTTTGCACGAGTGGACGCTTGAGAAACAGAACGTAATAATGGGATTAACGGGTGGATGTTGACGGCTCGTTTCTTCGTTTCGTGCCCGAATATTGCGAAGACGCGTGGACTGTCTGTCCGGAGGGTGAACCGAGGGGAAAACTAGAGAAGTGTGAGAGAACGGAGGAATTGAATAACGAAAGTGTGCTTCTCACCCGTTGATGCACCTACACCACGTGGGATATCAATTTCCAAGAGTAACTAGGAACACTGAGTGAAACTCAAAACTGCCTTTGGAAGCCCATGAAAAACCTTGCTCCCCGGACTCGCTTCAAGCTTCGGTCACTTCGAGGCTGCAGTAACGGGGAACCCTTTAACTACGAATTTCACGACGGATTTCAATCGTGCTATCGGAAGCTTACGAATTGATGAAAAGATCGTCGATGCGAAAAGCTATTCGAAATATGGAAATGGAACCTTCGTCGGATGGTATTTTGCATGAAAATCGCTTTTATCTGGATTTGCACAATCGGGTTGATCACCGCTGATTTTCGATCAAACGAAAAATCTATTTCACAAAATCTTTCATAACTAGCAAATGTAAATTAGAAAAAGTTTCGATCGGCTTCATGTCTGAGGATGGATATGCGAGCGAAAAATATATGCTCTATAAATGAAGATAGTACGTACATTGAATGTTTCAGTGATGCATTTGCGATCGTACCGCGCTGGTGCAACTGACATTCGAGAGTGGATTATTGGAACTGAACGAAAAAAAAAAACAGATTTAATCGAGTAGAGTCACAGTTTTAATCACTTCTCGATCGACATGTGCAGGGAAATGTGGTTTTGTCCACGTCCAACAAAGAGTAATACGGGATTGCGAATTTATCAACTCGTTTTTCCGTGCAGGAAAGTATACGTCCTGTTCACGAGATGGGTGACCCAAGCACTTTTTTTTATAAGCACTTTATGAAAATTAAACATGAACGACGAAAAACAGAGCAAAAATAAATAAATGTTTCAAATGTATTTAAAAAAAAGTGCATCGTGCGAATCTTTTTTAATAGTACCTCTTTAATGTGAAGTTTGAACTTCCTCGAAATTGTTTAATAATTTAAAGATAGTAATAACGAAGAAAAGGAGTACAGAGTGGAGTTTTATAATACAGCAAAAAAGGAACAATCGACGATTTAATAAAATTATTTATTTCCGGTCGAAAAGGCTAATAAATTTGTATTGAAAATATATTTTTTACAAGCCTGTACAAATGTTCCTTTCAGTGAAAAGTCCTCATTTACTTCCTTCGAAATTTTGGATTTTTACAGAACCATTTCGAAAATGTGTAGTATCTCATGTATACTTTTAAGCTCACTAACTGAAAATTTAGCAAACGTAAACGTTAATACTGTCTCTGCGTATTTCCTCTTACGACCAAGGGATGAGAGAAACAAAAATAAAGGGATGGTACGTCTTCTTAATTATCATTTTTTAAATTTACCATAAATCGTGATCGTTTCATGAACGAATTTTCGTTTACGATTTAGTGGAATGGACGAACTTTTTACGAGTCAAAGTATAATAATCATCAGTGCTTCTTTGACATCTCCCACTCTAAAGGGCGCTTTCACCTCATGAACCCGCTTTTCACAGGGGAAAAAAAATACACCTTTTAGTTCTTGATGCTCAATAAATAGGTAACGTTTGATGCTTTACCATGGAGCTTTAGCAAAACTGAATGTAGGAAACCAAAGTAAAGTTTTTTACCTACCTTTGAAGGATTTTGAATTCAATAGTTTACTAAGGTCGAAGAACGAAAGGAATAAAGAACGACATAGGGATAAAGGGTTCATTCGAATATTCTTCAACATGTGGAGAGGGTACGTAGAAAAGTACCTTCAACGTATTCCCTTTGGAGACGATAATCGAGCGAATGAAAAACTGTTATCGAATGCTCGGAGTAAGCGTAGATGCAGTATAATTGCGATCAATAAATCTAGAGTAGATTTACGTTCCTCAAAAAAAAAAAAAATATCAAATGTCGCTTGGGGGGCAAATAAATAAAAGTCTCGCTGCAAATATTTTGTCAGTACAGTAGAGTATCGATTATGTTAATGTCAGTTATCCGAATGACGATTTGGCATATCCGAAATATAAATAATTTAAATAACAACTTTCTGTCTATAACATAGAAAGATACAATCGTTATTTTCAATTCACTAAGAAATAAGCTTTTATTATTATCATATTGAAATTCAATGTATTAAAAAAAAAAATATATATATATATATATATATATACATTTTTTTTCATATTGAAAGAATTTACGTTTTTTTTTGGTCCACAGGTCATTACTGTTCGGTCATTTGAATTTCTGATTATCCGAAAGGCGCCCGATCCGAATTGATTTCCATAAACGACTCTCTATTGTTTTTGCAATCATTTCTGTTATTATTTTTACAACTTTCCCTATCCCGGCGTAATTTTATGTGAAATATCCGGAATCACTGCAGTTTTTATCGGCTTTTAATTATGCCTATCATAATTCTTCGATTGTTGGCCCAAAAACACGTTTTTCGGAAATGAAAGCATTTTTATATTCTCAAACACAGGCTGTTCGAATATTATTCTCGCAGGACCTTCCAACTGCAGCTTTTCGACCTTATATTTTTCTTTTTTCATGTTGTTTAAATTTCCCTTAAGAGAGCACAAGGTAATCATAAAAAATTTATTCGAAAATGCAGCAGCCTACCACATTGACCAAATATTTTCATTTTTTATGATTCCTTTTTCTGATTTCGAAAAATGATAAAAATGAAAAGTTTATTCATATAAAAAAGACCGAAGTAAATTTATCAGCTAAATAAACAATTAATCTTTGTCTTTTTTTCTAACACAATGTATTCAAGGAACCCTGACCTATCGTCAAGTCTGAATAAATTTCCATCTATTATGACCCCGGCCCAGAAACATATTGCAGTGAAATGTATCTACGTAAGGTTGGCATCAGAATCTCCACCATGAACTATCGCAAGATTGAACAGTATGCCCACATTTCGCCCCGACATTCAATTTTCCTCCTCTACCGGATGTAATTTGACTGTGGCGAGTATTTCCCTGGCGAATCGGGAAATACGACGATGCACCGAGAACCGGAAGGGGGGGGGGGGGGTGGGGGTGGAAACGACGATGGAGTCCAGGGGTTGGAAACGAGCAATGGGGATCTGGAGTGAGATGGGAGAAGTCACGGTCTTATGAACATTTTTGCATCATATATTCCTATATACATATATATATATGTATAAGTATATACGATGAACCGGATTATACTTAAAGTATTATAATAGAGAATATGCTATTCCTCATAAATCGAGGACACTAGAGGACTTTTTGGGTGAATCAATTGTAAGCTCAATGGTCAGTTTGGTCAAATAGTTTCCTTAATCCTTGAAGATTAAAAAAAAAAAGAAATGCATATATCTTGGATCGAAGTGCCAAATGAGTTTTTCGAAATGCTCCTGATAATAGATTTTTTTTTTTATTTGCAGAAGAGAAAATCGTTATTATTTTTAAAACGAACAGATATTTATTACTATATGAGTAATGAGGCAAAAAAACGAATTCCAATTCGTATCTAATGGTTATGGTCCACTGAGAGGTGTGACAGAAAATATTGCAGGAATATATTTAAAAAGTGGAGGTAAATTTTCTTGAACGAGACTCGAAGCCACTGTCCGATGTAGGTGCGAATTTATGTTCCGATAAGACATTCGTCCATGATGATAAAGGTATAAAATGGACGTGACCCGTTTCAACAGCCGTATTTTCTCGTTTTTCGTCGTCTATCGGTCGACCTAGAGGGATCGTCGTGTCGACGTGGGAAAAAGGGTTTCGGTGATTAAAACTCGGTGAATAATGGATTGCACTCGCCGAGAAACCTGCGGGACGGTCAATGATCGAGAGCCCCAGCCTAGTCGGAATGTACGTGCCGTTTCCGCTCGTTCTCTCTCCTTTTCTCTCGCTCGATCTCGATTTCTATACTTCTCTCTTTTTCCACTTGTTCTCTCTCCTCTCTCTCTCTCATACCACGTTTCCCTTCGACCGCCCTTTACATTCTTTCGTTCCTTTCTCAAGGCACAAAGGGCTTTTAGAACAAGCGCAAGGATCATCACGAAAGTATTACACGAGAAAGAAAAAAAACGACGGAGGCTGCAAAAACGGCTCTGCCACTTGGTCCGCGTGAATAATCCGCACGAGTGTGCGCGCAAGTACGAGAGAGTGAACGAATGCTTGGATTGGGACAACGGGATAAAATAGCGAGTGATTTATGCGTGGTCGATTAATTAAAGCGGAAAGAACAAAAAAAAAAAAAAACAAAAGTAACGTCACGATGGGTTTCGCAGCTTGCGAATTAAATGAAGATTTTTGAGGTTCGTATAGTACGAGGGAATGAAGACTCCAATCCAAATATTTGCTTCCAAACTGTTGCAGTCACGCACGAATAATTTTTCTATAAAACGTTTGAATTTTTGCAACGATTAGCACCTGATTCATTAGCCAGATGTTCATCGAAGCCAGTTCAAGATACGGATCATCCAACCATCCATTGTCATCTTCGAACGGTTGTGTCATTGTTCAATATAAAGACAGCAATTACGACCAGCCAAAACGTCGAAACTTTAGATCATCACGATGAATCAGATCGTGAGGATGCTCGAGAGTAAAGTTCCAAAGAGGTTACGACGGTGAAAGTGAATTTTCATAGTCGTAAATCCAGAACTTACTACGACGATCCACGTATGGGATCAATGAACCGAACAACATTGGTGGACTCAAATCTCAAAGTTTTGATTGTGGGTATATACGTCGTAACTATCCTTACCCGTGTCATTGGACTGGCGACCTTTGCCACCGGGGTTCCATTCTTCCTCTGCAACAAACGAAAAGAAAAAATCCTGAGCAAAAATTCAAAAAATTGGAGCTCGTAAAAACGCAAAAAAAAAAAGAGGATTGAATGAAAATGAAGAAATAATTCACGGAGATAAGATTGTGAGACAAATTTGCAATTTTTTGCTACTGCGGTGTTGCAGGCTCAAAGTATATTTCGTATAATCGTTTCTTCTTGTTTCAGTTTCGAGAGAATATACTGGAGCATGCAAAGTTACGGAAGATGAAAGTTTTACGTAATATGCAGTATACCTTCAGAGCTCGTAAGCCAGCACCGTTCATCTTCTTACCTATAGGTGTCGCAAAACTTGCCTATTTACGCGACACGTGAGTACACCGCTGTTACACACGTACCAACATACTGTGTTGCATTGCGTGGTTGTCCTGCATACTTTATGCATGATATTCTTATTATGTTCGAGAGGTTTCATGCAAAACGTCACAAATTTAGGGTCAGCGTAAAAGAGCTTTTTACGGTGGACGAGAACTGAGCGTTTTTTCATTATTAACGGATTCCTCGAGTGATAATAAAAAACGGCAAAAATTCTCGAAAACTTGAGGAATGATAGTTCTTAATGGAATGATACATGAATTATTTGTGAATTTTTGAATAAATATTTATAACATAGTGAAAAATTTGATTTAGCGATGAATGAATTAGCACTCAGTTGAAAAGTCATGTAATTACCAAGTCAATTTATAATAATAATATGATTTGGAATTTTTTATTGAAAGAGTTGATTTACAATTTTTAATAATGCATATAAATCACAGTTTTCACACTTTCATTGTAACATTTTTGTAACGTTTTTTTTTTAATCAATATGTGATGATTTGGTTGTAGAGCCCGAGTCGAATCACGATCGTATTTCGCGGATGACGTATCACACAGAATCGCTGATCGATGCGAATAAAGCTACCAAAGCCGTGTTGGATATCCGGTATGATAAAAACGTGCCGTCGTTGCTTTGTAAATTATTGAGAAGGCAAATATTTTTAAAAATATTTTTATGTTGTCGAAAAAAAAATTCTAGAATGTCGAAGAAATATTCTAGAAAGGTTTTTCGCATTTTTCAAGTCTAATTTTGCACTTTCGCCAAAAATTCCAGCATATTCGTAATCAGCGGAAAATTTCCGATTAAGTAGATCTTTTTAAGAGTTTAAAAACGGAAAAAAATATTTTTCGACTTTCCCGGGCACTTTTTCGGAATCTCAAAAATCACGAAATTTCAAAGGGTCGTATGGTAAGCTTCTTATTAGCTATGGAGATTCATTTGGTGGGTTTGGAAACGATTTTGCCTGACTTGAATAATGGCGTTGGATTCCTATCGATATCCCGTATAGTTTTCCCGGAAAATCCACTTGAAAAACCGCAAAAAAAGAGGCAAAGGGGTATGTATGGAAAAATTGGCAGAAATCGATGGTCCAACTTTGAAATTCTGCCAAAAATCGAAAAATCATCGGATTTCAGTTATTAAAAAAGCATTTTGAAGAGAAAATCATAACGAAGAGA